>JAHBCN010000547.1:0-172259 GCA_019359885.1 Listronotus oregonensis | reverse complement strand
ATTTGCCGCAAATAAGTATTTTGATATGTCAGTTACTTTAATGAGAATAAAATGATAGTCAACGAAAAGGTAAGGTATTTAGCCACAATTTACTTACAATTTCATCTGGGCTAAGTATACCAAACTGAACTCTTTTAACCGTTCGCAAAGGGGCTTTGCTATCACAGGTAGCCATTTTGGTATCAGTAAAGGCTGTGAGCCCTGCGAACTGACGCTCCGACGTGTAGCGCGCTTCTCAAAACAATATTTTTGTTTTTAGTGTCCTGTCCGTAAAAACTGGTGGGATGTTTTCAATGTTGCCAGAAAGGTATTTTCAATTTCAAATTTAAACAAGCCACTTCTGACAACATTGTTTTATTTTCTCCAGCGTTGTCATTTTTCTTAAACAGTGTTCAAGCTTTAGATTGCGGCCGTGCACACCAGAGTTCGTGCAAACATGCGTGCGTGTGAGACAAAAAGAATAGCAGCATAGGTAGCGAGGAGGCGTATATACCCCGCTTACCAATTCACTCGCTGAGCGAAGTATATTATATAAGCATATACATACCAACTAGAGGTAGTCTTGCTGTTTGGCCGTGCGAACAGTGGTTGGAGAGAGAAAGCGCAGTAAGACTAGTACAACGGAGAATGATATATATCCCGCGAACAATCTGCACGCAAGGCGATAGAGACTTATTGCGTTTTCTCTCTTCAACCGCTGTTCGCACAGAGAAGCGGCATGGCTGCCTTTAGCAGGTATATGTTCGAAGCCTGTATTAACTTTTAAGCATATACCTGCCCAGAGGCAGTCTTGCCGCTTGGTTGTACGAACCAGACGAACAGCGTAAAAGAGAAAAAAGGGCGATAAGAATAAGGCTACAACCTTTCTCTCTTGATCTGCGTGCTGATCGGTTGGCTCTTTGGCACCAAGCAATGCCTATATAAACCTCAGAATCAACACTTTCTATTTTTTAAATATAAAACTATTTTACAGCACGATATAAGTAAGGTTTTGGATTAAAAAAATGGGTCTCATAGCATCGGCAACAATGTAATTATATTTTGATAGTAACGTTTTATCCTCAAAACGCTACACGATATACGAGCTATATATCGCTAGGATGTTGCCATCGTGTATTTGAATCGCCGACTCTACATAAAGCAGTACGACATAGAAGGGATACTACACCTCGGGGACATATGTTGTTTGTCAACAATTTTCTTTAGTTGCCTGAATAGTAATCCTTTATCTATGGTTGCCTGTCAACAAATTATGAGTGAAAATGGCCGCTAAACGAGATATTCAAATACTGGTGGAATGCGATTTGCGAACTGCAAAACTTGTTCTGATTGGTCGATAAAGATAAGATTTTACGAATTTTGCAAAAATTGAAGACCACGAGCAAATATCTGTATAGGTAGGTATTTATTACTTCTTTATCAACATGGCATAGTGGTCAGTAACCCTGCCTAGCACGCGGGCGGCTCGTGTTCTATTCCTGCGACCAACCCCACGGTTAGTATTTAGATGAGTGACCGACAGTGAACACCGTGTATCGTTGGTTGTGGTTTGAAGCCCACGTTAAGCTGTAGGCCCCGTCTGGATGAAATAACCTAGATGTTAAAAAGGGTAGTTTAGCGGTAGTAGTTATTTGCATATGGTCCGTGGTAGCTTTACCGCGTTGCCTAAAAGGTGCCGTAAAATGCAAAATCTGCATGTTTTGGTGCCTGGCCACCGTTGACGGAACCGGGGACAAAACGGGTCTTTGTATGTTTTTAAAGTTCTTAAAAAGAGAACTAAAATTAATATTTTTCGATAAAATCCTTATCTTAAAAGATTATAGTAATCCTTTATGACGTCTTGTCATTCTACTATGTTTTAATACCTTATGGTGCAGTTGTGATTTCACGCAAAAATAAAATAAAAAGTTTAAAGTTTTCAGCATATACCTATAGAGATAGCCTCACCGTTAAGCAGTGAGAACAAGCGTGCGAGGAAGAAAAAAAAATCGCAGTATAACCTTTCTCTCTAGCCCCAACATGCTGATGGTCAAGGAGAAGTGGACGACTCATCAGTACGCAGAGTGAAATTTACACCCCTTCCACCGACTAATGAGCACATTGGAGCGAGAGAGAAAGGTGCTTTTTTCTGTTGCACTCACTCGCTTCTTTGCACTGCCCAACAGCAAGGCTGTCTCTACAGGCATATACTTGAAGATTAAAATAAGTTTGGGATCTTTAAAGTATAATAATTTCGTATTTTTATTTTGTGTTATTTTTCTGTATAAACGTCTTGGGGGAATATCCTATATTATATTCAAATTTTATTTAATTTTTATGTTATTTCGCCTTCGCCAGTAAAAATAATCAACTTGGTCCTTATCATTTATTGATTACCAAAGTATTATAAATGTTTATTTAAACAACACACAAAAGAAAACCTAGCATCAGACACAATATTGACTTAACTTGACTTGAAAATTGGGGGCTGTTATACCCCCGGATGGCTTTGCTCAGGCATTCGCCAGCTCGCCATCACCCCTTTAAAGCTTAGCAAGAGGCGGAGCAACCCTTCCGCATTGGTTACACCCCCGTTAAATCGGGTTAAGAGAGGGGCTAGACATATTTCTTAGAAACTCCGATGTAGTCCGGCTCGAAACCGTATCGAAGCTCCCGACTATTTCAATATAGAAAGCTATTCTATTTGTTGTTGAGAAATGCAATAACAAAATCCAGATATAACCGGTTTCTTTCAGTTCTTTCTTTTGTCCTCACGAGTCTGTGTTCTATACCGCCATATGGTCAACGTCACCACGTGTGATTTTATTAAGAAGGGTTATAGGAATCACTCTAGTCTTCGAAACTACACTTTCACTACACTCTGAATGGCAAGGTAAGTTTTTCTTTGATCCCCGACGGGAAATACAGCAGATACGGTTCCTCCTACCGTCTTCCCGGAAAAAACTATTTAGTTTTTTTATCGACCGCACCTCACTGGTCGGAGGTCAAACAGAAACTGAGACACAATATTGTTAAAAAAAGTGTTAAAGAAGATACCTTCATAAAAGGTATGTTTGTTATCAAGCTCAGAGTAGGACAGGTAGGTAAGTGCAGGATTAAAAAGTGCAACTAAGTGTAAGTTTCGTATTTGATTTTTATACCAAACGTGTTTTAAACATGTCAGAAATTAAAAAATGGCTTTATGGTTATGTTTATGAACAAACAACTTTAAGTCTTTGTAGTAAAAATGCATCTAACTTCACTACTTCGAGAGTTGGAGTAATTAAGTTAAAACTAGTTTACACCAGAATTCATACCAAACACCTAGTCCTAAATTACACTGACAATAACAAACGGTTTATTGACAAAAAAGTATAAAATAATACACTCTATTTCTGGATAACAAACAGACCTAAATTAGAACCGCAATCTGCTATATACTCTTGCCAAAGCTTATATCTTTCATCTTGTCAACAATTCCAGCACCAAATTCCAAAAAAAAATTCACAGCAAGATGAAATAACAATAAAACCGGCAAAAAAAATAGCCAATTAATAAATCGCAAATCGCGTTTCGCAGGTATATGTATATGAACAAGGCTTATGTCGTCCCGTGTGAATAGTTCGTGGCCGAAACATTTTTTTTTTGTTTTTTTTTGTTGCCTATCCTAACCGTTTTGTTCATGTGGTGTAGCGCCGTGAGGATAGGGCCTATACTAACCTGAAGGGACAAAGCAAAGCTCTGAAAACCTGGTCGCATTAGAAAGAGGAAGCAACAGTCATCGCACTCATCGCCTTTGCTATCTCTCTCTCTCTCACAGCGTATTTGATTCGCCAATTCAAATAATCGATCGAAATCACGATTTCAACACTTTGCTTACGCCCGGTTTTATAAGCTGGTGTTAAGAATCTTGGGGTAACTCTAGTGTTAACACTAGGATTAGGCAGTCATACGAATGTAGCAAAATCGTTGATTTGGTTATCAAAAAAAGAAGAAGAAGAAGAATTACCGTTGACTTTAACCCAACATTTTTGAAATTTGTAAATATTTACGGTTATCGGTTATATGTTTTTTGTGATCTATAATTTGTGTATTTTATCCAGATATTTTCGTCATGAATAAGAGAAGTTTTAATTTTGATTTGTCAACAAAAATCCGTAAAAAATGCCCTGATGACCATTTTGCGCATGATCCAACACCGGATTCTCGAGTTACCCCGGCTAGAACGGTGGGGTAAAGTTAACACCTACCTCGGTTTATAAAACGAGTCATCTTTGTACTAATCCTAGATTAAATCTCAGATTAAAGTTAACACCTGTTTATAAAACCGGGCATTAGTCTAGGCTCGAAGTGATAAAAATATCGAACATCGGTAACAAAACATCGATGTTTTAAAAATATCGATAAAGATCGCCCAGCACTATCCAACAGTAGGCAGAACTAACTTCTGTTTTCTGTTTTGTGACAGTAAGTTAAATGAACTAATATATTGTTTATTTTTTAATTTTTACTAGAAGACATTAAAAAAAAGTACAAAACAGATTTACAAATAAATATGAACAATTTATTATGGCTATTATTTTATATTTTTTCTTTTTGTTGGTAATTTTTGCCGTAAGTTTTATTTTATGATTACTTTTTAAGCTTAAAAAATGCGTTATAAACATGCTAGAATTTTATTATGTTGTATTATTTTATGTTTTATTTGGTTCAAATTTTACTCAAATTTTAATATTACTAGTGATATAACCACAAAACTTGCAGTTACTAAACCCTCTACAAAAACGAATAAAATTCCACTTAGTGAACTTGTAACAATAATTTTAAGAGAGTTTGAATTATATGAGAATGATGTTACACTGACAGCCCAGTCTTTTATAAACATGTTTCCAAATATTATGCTGTGGATCATATACAACGAGGTGCCATATCCCCCACTGGATTTAACTATAACAAATAATTCTCTACTGAATGTCAAATTATTCAATTTATCTCCAAATTTGAAATATAGAGAAAATCTTCTTACTCAAATAAAAACAGACTATGTACTATTTGTACCTGACTCTAGTAGAATCACGTCTAAACGACCACTTCAAATTATGATTGATGAATTAAGAAAAAATCCAGATAATATTATTGCTGTTCCGATAGGCAGTCACTCTAGTAGCCTAAAGTGTTTACGACTTATTGTCAATCAACGAGAGTGGACAATAAAGTATAGCTTAACTAAAGTCAATGAGTGTGAAGAAGTGTCTGGGAAGCATATGATAATGATGAAAAAAGAAATTTTAAATAAAATATTTGATCCTCTACTTTTGCCATTTCCTCATTCTTTGTACGTTCAAACATCTGTGCAAAGCGTTAAGGTAAGAAAAAAGTAATGTTGGGCCAAAATACAGGAAGCCCATATGTCAAAATATTTTATATAGGTGAAATTACTATTTTTCTCAGTACCAAATAGATTATCATGGAGAACACAAGGCTTAACAATCAATAAAATTTGGTCTAAGTAGTATAAAAATGCAATCTTACAACAAATTCTCACTGGTCCTTTATTTTAAGCATATCCAGACTATAGCTAGAGTGGCCCATATCCATAAGTTTTGTACACTTATATTTTGTTTGGAAAACTAGTGGTAAAAATGTTTAAACTTTTAGCCTTTCAATTTTGCACAAATGCTGTGTATTTTTTTTAATCTGCAAAAAACGCTGGAATTTCTCAATAATTTATAAAAAAATTCTTACCTCACATCATGGTGTAAAAAATCAATTTCCTGATCTTTTTTAATTTCTATTTAATTTTGCTTTGCTTGCTTTTTTATCAAATAACAAAGATGGATAATTTTAAAATAGAAAAGATTTAAGGGACAACTGTAAGTAGAACCTAGTTTTTTTTTTAATTATATGTTGCTTGCTTATTTATTTAAGACAATTTTTCACCTTCAAATAAGAACTTAGTTCTTTAATTCTGCAGGAAAAATTTATAAAACCATTATAAATAAATCCTATATTGAAATTAAAACTTGCTTCATGCCCAATGGAAGAAATGTTCTTCTAGTATATAAAATAATAATAAAGTATATTACTTATATAATTGTATTTACTATTCTATACGATTTTTAAAATAAACAGTTAAATAAATGTACTCACTTAGTATAAACAGAAATTTACATAAGCATGGTTTGGTAACGATCTCATTAATATTCCTCTAAAGTTCCTATTTTTAAGACAAACAATATTTGATTCATCCCTTGCCAATAATAACTAGAAAAATGCCCCTTTCACCATAGTTTTTTATTTGCAAAAGGGCTATTCCAAAATAAGTCATATAGTTTAGTCTTTTGGTTAACAAGTTATTTGTTAATTATTTATTTTATTTATTTATGCAAATTAATACTTGCAAAGAACAATTTTAAATAGTAAAAAAAAAAATTAAAATTTATACAGTATAATTAATTACTATCAAATTTATTTTTAACTTCTTAGTTTGATTGTAAAGGCTGATCTATATATGTTTTTCGCAAGTCGGAATATTCTTGTTTGATTGGACAGTAGTCTTGACAAGGTATCTGAGGAATTTAAAACATAATGATAATATTTTGGCACTGGTAATTTGACTACGAATTAATTTAAACAAAGATTGTGACAATCCTTTTTCGAGGCTTTACACACCTGCTAACTAGTACATTTTATATAATTTTAGAATTTTATATATTTTAACAAATTTATTTTATCTTGTTTCAAACGTTGCACATGATAGTTATAAACTACCTCGTAAACTACACTACCATTCTTTTTGCTTTTAAAGTCATGGCATCCAAAGGCTTATCGAATGACATATCACTACTAAAAACTACTCCTAGATCGCTAAAACTAGTTACACTCTCCAAGGCAACACCATCAACTAAATACTAAGACTATTTAGGTCTCGATTTAGGTACTGTTAAAGTTTTGTACAGTCATCTACAGAATTTAGAGAAGATAGTCAGTATATTATATTAGACATTCACAATTGTTTAAATTCGATTTAAAACTACCATTTATGTTTGGTCCCTTAAGCCCCGAATCATCACATCAAAGTAGAGTGATTTTAATTTTGGATATTTTAGTAAATTCCGCCGATAATATTTTTGTCTATTGTATTGCATTGTTTTGTAATGAATGGGGTCGCTTAGCATAGCCTACTTTGACATAGGAAGATCTTTTGTGGATACCCTACATTAGCTAATCCCCTCAATTCCCAAACTTTTCGCAAAGTTCTATATGTTTTGGGGCGGGGGCAAGTTTTTTAATATCTTCATAAGTCGAAAAAGCTCCTAGATAGTTTAACCTTTAGCTCGGTAATTCCATGCATTTGCATAGTATATGTTCCGTAGTTTCGCTCGATCTGTCACAAAACCTACAGCGTTCATTCTCAGTCTTTCCCATCTTTTTGAGGTGATACCTCAGAGGGCCGTGTCCTGTCAGGACGTTAGTGACTATCCTGAGTTTATTTTTTTAAGTTTTAATAGCTTCTTAGTATACTTATACTAAGGTCTTTGTGAGATGAATCACTTCGCATGTCTTTGGCCTGGAACGTCATTTCAGTGAGTCACTTTTTGCCTCTTTTCCCAATCTCTGAGTTCTTCCAATAATTGTGCCGCAGCAAGATTCCGGTCTGTACCCCAGCCAGTGAACCCACTTTGGCTAGTTGGTTGACAATTTTATTGCCTTCCACTCACTCATGCATAAGCAAGCCACATTTGATTCCATAATATTTGATTTTTCAAATCTTGTAACAAGGTATGCAGAGTAGACGTTTCCCGAACAAAACAGTTATATTTAATGGCATATAGGCTCTGTTTGTTATTCACCATTTTACACTTGTTGTAAGTAAAGCACTACCTATTTGCTAAATCCATCCATCCTTTTTATATTATTTTATTATATTTTTATTCTATTTAAAATAGAAAAAATCAAATAATTATTTTGTTTGTTTATAGTGGTATTGTTATTCTGCTGACTGGCAGTACCCTCACATAAAATATTATTCATTTTAGACCTACAATGCATTTATGCTAGCTAAGTCATTTCCTCCTGCTTATATAGTACATTATTGTGATTTTTTCAGGCTAAAATAGTTAAAGTCAATTCTCTTCATGAAGGCAAACCAATCTTAAAATCTCATCACAGTCAATGGAAAAAAAAGCAAGCCGACCAAGATAATCTGAAAAGGTTTTATCATCTGTTTAAAATAAAACAAATAATTCGCGAGACTGGTGTTACAGAATGGTATGGATGTACTAAGGATACCCCAAGGTGTTTTGGAACAGTATTAGATTCTGTGCCATCTTATTTATACGAGAATAAGTGGACGCCTCCATGTTGTATCTCAAATTTGAGAAAAACGGCCCGACATGTATTTACTATATTGAGTGAAGCTGGAGTACGTTACTGGTTAGAAGCTGGTAGTCTGTTAGGTGCCATGAGAAGTGGCGATATCTTACCGTGGGATCATAATGTCGATATTGGTTTTATTCGTGAAGATACGAACAGGTGTAAGTGGCTGAAAAAGGCTCAAAGTAAACCAGTTGTTGATAAACAGGGTTTTCTATGGGAAAAAGGAACTGAAGGCAATTTATTTAAAGTAAGCTATAGCAGGGTTAATAATATCCATGTAAATCTTTTTCCCTTTTATTCAAAAAATGGTACTATGGTAAAAGATTCGTGGTTTACAAGTCATAAAAATATGGAGTTCGCAGAATCATTTTTGCATCCAATGTCTAGTATAGATTTTGTAGGGCGCAGCGTTCCTAGTCCAAATAATATTAGGGATTTTTTGGAATATAAGTATGGAAAAGGTTGCATTGAAAATCCTGAGTATCCCGATCCAAATAAAATAAAGTTTCCGTAATACTTTAGTAAATTAACATGTTAAGTAGTGTCCGACCGAGTGTGATTTTTTACCGAAGCAGATGTTTGTCTTTCGCCACAAACTTCGGCAGAAAGCCGAATATTTTAATAAACTCAAAAATCTTAGTTGGGAATTGACCAAAAGTATAATATTTTAAAATTACCAATTCAAATTAAACTTTCCTTCGTTTGATATTTTAAAGAGTGTTGGAAATAATTTAAATAGATAATTAATATAAATAAAGCGCTTTGCTTTGTAAAAATATCTTTGTCACTGTGATGATATGGATCATATTATTATAATGGCTAAGAATGTATAAGTCTTTAATTTAAGAACCTGTGTTCATTAAGGAAGATGCTTGATTGGCAATTATGTTTACTTTATCATTGTAAAATGCAGTTTTAGTATTCGGAGCTTGGAGACGAAACATATATGGCTGATGGTCCCATTTTGGCCAAATTTGGCCGAAGCCAAACCGAACCTTCGGTCGGACACTAATGCATGACTAATTGAAATTACGTGAACATTTCGTAGTTTAGAAAACAAATAAAATACTCATTTTTAGGGTTGTGATTGGTGTAATAAAGAAAATTTTATCAATTGTTAGCGGTAATAATAAAAATTAAGAAAGTTTATCTGTATATAACATAGCTTATCTATTATTTAGTTGTTTATTTTAAATCCAAAGAAAATACTTAATTTATTGTTAGTTTATTTTTTAATTAATGTTTTTTAGAATATTAAGTTTGTTGGACAAGTAATATCAAATATCTAAGCAATTGTTTTATTATTTGGGAAAAATATTTTTTTAATTTACTTTATTCAAAACCAAATAATTAACGATATTGTATAAAAATACATATACTTATTCATAAATAAAAAAACATACATCTTTTAGGGCCTTGTGAAATAATTATAGTCTTAAAAATAGTAAGGTTAAAATGTGATTAAATGATAAATTTTATTCATATATATATATATATATATATATATATATATATATATATATATATATATATATATATATATATATATTATATATAATAATATATATAATATAATCAAATATTTTTCTATTATATTTTAAAAACAAATTATTAGTTAAAAGGGTAATCGATGTGAAAAATGCAACTATTAATAAAACACGGTGGTTTTCTAAAATATAATAGTTTATAAATACATTCGATGTAAAAAACCTCTTACAAGCGGTAACATAACAAAAAAGAGTCATGTAAACTACAAGAAGAAAATATAGGTTTTTCATAAATAATTTACGTAATATAAAAATAAACATATTACTGAGTATTTATAAAAATATTAGTTTAAAAAGTACTGTTTTTCCTAAAATTTATTATGTTACACCTGTGTAATGGTATCAATTAAAGTAGCGGTAAATACAAGTAAAATTATGCTTAATTTTAATTTACCAGTTCAGATCATATTTTAAGTTACCAAAATTCTTTATGTAAATTCTGTATGATTAATTTATTTAAAAAAATTGGTCTTGTCATAATTTTTATTGATATCTGTTAGTACCTTCTCAATGGACGACTCAAAATTTTCGTGAAGTTCTACTTTCATGTTTTTGTTAAACATACCTTATCTTTTAAGAAATACCAAAGAAGAAATCTAGAGGACTTATCTCAGGAGACCTAACTGGCTATCTGATGGGTCCTGCATTGTCAATCCATTGCTGCCCACAATTATTCTTTAAATATTCATTCTCCTCCTACGTTGAAAGGTTAGGTTTTTTTCATTACGTTACGTTAACATGCTGGTGATCTTAAATCCGCTAAGGTCTACTTTCTTAAAAAAATTCCGGAGGATGAAATTTATAGAATTATATGTCTCTGTAGGAGCAATAGAAAGAGTGAAGAACTAAATAATTTTTTTGTGTAATTACTGATTACATGTTATACAAGGTTCTGATAGATATAGAGTGGTTCTTTAGTGCTTAAATATCTTCGTAATTCTTAAATGTAAAAGAAAATAACTGAAATATGAGAGAGAAAGGATAGAGAAAAGTGTATATTCGTTCCTAATATTTTAGAGTGCCAAAAAAGGGTGCGAATTTTTATGATTATCTGCAAAATTATTAGTAATTTTTTAGGTAACAGTTCTAAAATATGCAACTTGGCTATTGTTTATCTTTTGCCTGCTAACCAACTTCCTAATGTTCGGTATTAGGTGCTTTTTCGTCTCTTGACTCGTTTTGTTGAACCTTTCATGTTGTTCTAAAATAAGGTATAGTATACATTTTTACAGGATAGTTATTTTTAAAGGTGCTTTTGAATATTGCTAATATAGCTCTGGAATGATTACTTTCAGTAACAGGTGGTTAGTGCTGTGTCTGTCATGATTTGAATGATTAATACATAGATCAAATCATATCTAGCTCGTATTGTTCATCGGTAAATCTATTAATGGAAACCTAATATACTTTTCTTAGCCTATTGTAAGGTTGATAGACATCTAGAGATGGTTATCAAGAAAATGCTGCTTCAAAATGCGTCTCTAATAAAAAATGAATATATTGTTGCCCCTACTTTATTTCTAAAACACGGGGTGTATTCTTTATGTTTTCACATTGTTGACCCTTTAAGTTAAGTCTATGTATTATATATTTGTCTTTTAAAAGTAATGCAAGTTTATTAAATATATATATATATATATATATATATATATATATATATATATATATATATATATATATATATATATATATAATATATATATATATATATATATATATATATATATATATATATATATATATATATATATATATATATATATATATATATATATATATATATATATATATTATAATAATTTTTTATATATATATATATATATATTATATTATGAGAGTGAGTCGGACCAGTTAAACACAAGTACTATTTCTATCCGAAGTAATTAAATACATTATATAGTTTAGCTTCGAAATATATCTATCTATTACAATATAAATATATATATATATATATATATAATATATATATATATATATATATTATATATATATATATATATATATATATATATATATATAAAATATATATGAGGAAGTCTTGGCAACCAGTTAAACAACAAAGGTTACTAAATTTTGGTATCGGTCCAGGAGAGGCTAATTAAAATGAAACACTTCTTAGTTTAACGAGCTTTCGAAAATATTTATTTTCTTCTCAGGTCTACAATATGGAAAAAACATACAATCAAAAAGGCAAATCTTTCTCAATTTTAGGTATACTTACAACTAAATGCATTATTTAGAAGTTGTAACATCAACAACAGCTGAGTTTTACAATGATGGTACGTATTATTAGTTTTTGAAAAATGCATATTAATGTTTCTTAATAATTAAGCTGATACATTTTTAAAATATTTTAATTGTTGTTAAATGTAAGACTAGTACAGAATGGATGGATTTCTATACCACTTTATTCGTTTCAGGGTTTTTTTAGTTTAACATGTATTTTTTAATTATTATTTTTTGGAATGCGAGTATAAGGTCCGGGCATATCTAGGTTAAAGTTAAGATATTGTTAACTTAACTGGAAGATAGATTTTCTTATACCTGAATGTGTACGTAATATGCAAAGTTGAAAAATTAGTAATGGTAAAAAATTAAACAGTAAATATGTAGTGTCTTAATGATCACGGAGCTCTTATCTCTCACATAAGAGCATGTGTGTATGTGCGTGTATGTCTGTGTGAGTGTGCAAAGTATACCCTTATCTGTCACCTACGGGTAAGTGTTTGTGTGTGTGTGCATGTGTATGTGTATGTGCGTAAACCATTATCTGTCACCTAAGGGTTAGTGTGTGTGTATGGGTGTAAATGTTAGTGTATGTGTACCCACTTATCTGTCACCTAAGGGTTAGTGTTTGAATGTGTGAGTGTGTGTGTGTGTGTGCACGTACGTGACCGAGAGAACACAATTTATAGATTCATGATGATGTTTTGTCTATTCCAGATTTTATGTTTTAATATTTACTTACAGCCCTTCGCCCATAGCATTACCATACACTTATCCTAGAGTTATATTTAGGTCCAGTGTAGCATAAAAGTGTTAACAATAGAGAAAAAAAAACACAAAAAGGGGAAGGACCAGCCTACATTCTTAAGTGAGGTTCAACTGAACATAAAGAGTGGTTACTTACAAAAGGAATGTTAGGTTATAAAGAAGAGAAAGAAAGAGAAAAAAATACAGAATAAAAAATCAAAAGTATTAAAAAATTAATTATGTTGACAGTTATTGTTTAAATGTTTTAGCTTGATGAAAAAGAACTATTGGAATCATTGTTTGTCTTTTGTTTTAGGTTAAAATTGAGTAAGTTAGAGTAAATGACACTTAGATTGTCAATGTCAGTTTTTTTATTGATACTGTTAGAATGTTTATATATCTCTATCATCTCTAGAACCACTCTTTTGTTATAATTTGCCTCCACACACAAAATTTTTGTTTCTTTAAAATTAAAAATATGTCCAAGTTGATTACAATGTTGAGACAATGCACAAGAGTTTTTTCCTAATCTACAATCACTTTTATGTTGTGTTAATCTATCTTTGAGTACTCTAGACGTTTGTCCTATATATACGCCATCGCACTCAGAGCAAGGAATACTATATATTACGTTAGATTTTTTCAAACTGTCATCCTTGTCTTTAAGTTTAGTAAAAAGTTTTCCTATTGTTTTAGTGTGTTTAAATGCAATTTTAATTGAATTGTCAGAATGAAACAATTTGGTTATTTTAGTTGCTATACTTTTTATATATGGAAAAGAATAGTAAAAAATAGGAGGGTGTTCAATAAATGCACTTATTTCGGGGGTGATGCCGTTATTATCGCTGTCATGGGTGATCACTATTGCTGTATTAAAAATAAGCTTGGTTAATAATTTTTTTGGAAAAGAGTTAAGTAGTAATATGTTAAAAAATTTTTTAAGTTATTCTGGACCAATGATGCATGTGAGATTCTCATTATCCGGGTTTTTAATGCTAATATTAGATTTATTTTTGTTTTGGTGGTATGACTCGAGTAATAGTTGATATACCTGCCTGAGCTGGTTGGTTTAGTATACCAGTCAAGAATGATCTGGTTATTTGCTTGTCTTATTACTCTAGTGTCCAAAAAAGGTACACTATTGTTGTTTTCTTTTTCCCCGTAAATTGTATGTGTTCATTATAGCTATTAAACACTTCAAGGATCTCGTTAATGCCATCTATTGGTACAGCTGTTATAATATCATCAACGTATTTCTTCAAGAACGGAATTTGAAAAGATAACTTTGGTATACAGACTTCAAGTAAATCATCCATGACATACTGTGAGACAATAGGAGAGATTGTAGCCCCCATAGGGGTACCTAGTATTTGCTTATAAAAAATGCCATTAAATTTAAAATATGTGGTTTCCATAATGAATTTCAAAACCTCCAGAAAGGCCTACTGAGTCTTGTGTGTAAAAATAGTGGCCTGTTTGGACATGCTTTTTTGTATTAATGTATATGGTATATTGCTAAATAAAGACACTACATCAAGACTAATCAACACGTAGCCATCCGGGAGCCTTTTCTCGTTTGCAAAATTAGCAAATTGAAAGGAGTCTTTAATATAGTATTCATTGCTGTCACAGTATGAATTTGTTAACACTTCGGTGATATAACTAGCTAATTTACTATTAGGAGCATTGATAGAGGAGATAATAGGCCTAAGAGATAAGACAGGTTTATGAATTTTAGGTAAACCATAATATTTAGGACATGTTTGATTATAAATTGTAAGTGTTTTGGCTGTCTCCTCAGTCAATTGTCCTTTTTTAAACAAATTTCTAACCATTGCGTTTGCTTTTTGTTGAAAAGTTGATGTAGGGTCACTAGTGAGTGGCAGGTAGTAGGAGCGATCTGATAAAATATTATTCGACATTTCAGTGTATGCCGTTTTGTTGAGTATGACAGTTACATTTCCTTTGTCCGCCCTAGTAACAAACAACTCACTATTGCTCCCCAAAAAACGCTTTGTTTTATCGTACAGTTGTTCAAGATATGTTTTTTGTTGTGGTGTTTTAATAATATTACAATTAACACAACATAAAAGTGATTGTAGATTAGGAAAAAACTCTTGTGCATTGTCTCAACATTGTAATCAACTTGGACATATTTTTAATTTTAAAGAAACAAAAATTTTGTGTGTGGAGGCAAATTATAACAAAAGAGTGGTTCTAGAGATGATAGAGATATATAAACATTCTAACAGTATCAATAAAAAAACTGACATTGACAATCTAAGTGTCATTTACTCTAACTTACTCAATTTTAACCTAAAACAAAAGACAAACAATGATTCCAATAGTTCTTTTCATCAAGCTAAAACATTTAAACAATAACTGTCAACATAATTAATTTTTTAATACTTTTGATTTTTTATTCTGTATTTTTTTTCTTTCTTTCTCTTCTTTATAACCTAACATTCCTTTTGTAAGTAACCACTCTTTATGTTCAGTTGAACCTCACTTAAGAATGTAGGCTGGTCCTTCCCCTTTTTGTGTTTTTTTCTCTATTGTTAACACTTTTATGCTACACTGGACCTAAATATAACTCTAGGATAAGTGTATGGTAATGCTATGGGCGAAGGGCTGTAAGTAAATATTAAAACATAAAATCTGGAATAGACAAAACATCATCATGAATCTATAATTTGTGTTCTCTCGGTCACGTACGTGCACACACACACACACTCACACATTCAAACACTAACCCTTAGGTGACAGATAAGGGGGTACACATACACTAACATTTACACCCATACACACACACTAACCCTTAGGTGACAGATAATGGTTTACGCACATACACATACACATGCACACACACACAAACACTTACCCGTAGGTGACAGATAAGGGTATACTTTGCACACTCACACAGACATACACGCACATACACACATGCTCTTATGTGAGAGATAAGAGCTCCGTGATCATTAAGACACTACATATTTACTGTTTAATTGTTTACCATTACTAATTTTTCAACTTTGCATATTACGTACACATTCAGGTATAAGAAAATCTATCTTCCAGTTAAGTTAACAATATCTTAACTTTAACCTAGATATGCCCGGACCTTATACTCGCATTCCAAAAAATAATAATTAAAAAATACATGTTAAACTAAAAAACCCTGAAACGAATAAAGTGGTATAGAAATCCATCCATTCTGTACTAGTCTTACATTTAACAACAATTAAAATATTTTAAAAATGTATCAGCTTAATTATTAAGAAACATTAATATGCATTTTTCAAAAACTAAATAATATCCTGTTACCATACATTGTAAAACTCAGCTGGTTATGTTAACTTAAATAATGCATTTAGTTGTAATATACCTAAATTGAGAAAGATTTGCTTTTTGATTGTAGTTTTTTCCATATGTAACCTGAGGAAAATAAATATTTTCGAAAGCTCAGTTAACAATGTCACTTTAATTAGCCCTTCTGGACCGATACCCAGAAATTTGTATTATTTATATATATATATATCATATATATATATATATATATATATATATATATATATATATATATATATATATATATAAAGTTTTCACTTTAACTGTAGCCCATCTCCTGGACCGTATACCCAAGTAAATTAAATACTAATCCATTTTATTTATATATTTATTATATATATATATATATATATATATAATATATATATATATATATATATATATATATAATCATTTGTCAAGTTAAGAATATATCAGTATGGGACTCAATAATATAATCGTAACATTGAAGTTATATTATCGACTTCCGAATATATTTGAAATTTTATACTTTTTTATTGTTTTACAAGTTTATTTCAAAAGTTATAAAAAATCTATTGGTGATATCAAAAATTCATTCAAAAATCAAAAATTTCTTACGATGTTTCGTTTTTGCTAAACCATCATCAACTTACATTTTTTAAATACGACCCTCCATTTATTGCATATTTTTGAAGCAGTTTTAATCCCAACTATAATGATGTATAACACTTGATAATATTTTTTTGTTAAATAAACAAATTTTCCATAAGAAACAATCAGTTAGACAAGGAAGAAAGCACATAATTTCTTATAGGGACGTTCCATATTTGTTAAGTAAATATAAAGTGTTATACGTTTTTGTAATTGGGATAACATGGGGTTCAGAAACATTAATTAAAAAATCCAGGGCTGTATTTAAAAAATAAAGTTGGTTTTGGTTTAACGGGAACGAAACGTCTTATTATTAATTTATGTTTTCTACTATAATAATTTTGAAAGCTTCCTTAAAATTTAAAACAATATATTTTTCATAAGCATGCTAAAAAAATTATATAAAATGGTTTTCCTTTGTCTTAAAACAAAGAGTATTCTAAATCTATCTCCTTTAGTCATCAGATATTATAAATGCGTCTGAAATAAAGAGTTTAAAAATAAATAAACTGATCGTGTAATTTAATATCGGGCTTCAATTAAACTTAAATAATAGGAGCTTTTTAAAAGAACCAGCTGTAAGGAAGCAATTTTTTGCTATCTCTAAAAATAAGTGTAAAAATTAATTTGAAATCAAAATTAAAAATTTTATTTTTCTGGTCGGTCTCCTAATGTGCTTTGAATAGTTTAAAAATATTTATTAAGGCCAAATAATTAAAATAATAAAATAAATATATTTCATTGACTTTTATGTCTTACGATTAATGAGATCTCCATATTCTTCTCAAAATGTGTAGTAGCCTGTATTTTATATCTACATTAAAATTACTTCCGTGCCAAATAAGCTTACTAGTTTAAAGAGTTTATTGATGTTATTTCCTAATTAGTTTAAATAAAGTAAAAGTTTTTCTAAATTTTGCCTTTTTATTAATGTAGTGAAAAGCTTCGTCTGATATATAGTAAAGTGTGTGGGGAGAAAGATTTTTTTGTACAGTTTCAATTTTTATGGAAATTTGGAATTAAGTTGCTTTTAACCTCTAGAACAAAGTTATGCTAAAAAATTACAAAACCATAGTAATAGACATTATGTAAATTAAAATCATAGCTAAATATGTAGAATGAATATATTTTTATGTTGTGAATTATAACGTACATTATATTTGTAACGTTTCAACCCTTTAAAATCGCCCTTAATAACGAAATTACAAAAAAATATATTTTTTATATCTTAAAATTTTGGCTAATTGTTTCTTAAGGAAACTGAGGCCAAAAAACAAAACAAGAATCTTAAAATTATTTAGTGACGCTTATATTGTAGAAAAAAAAATATTTTAATAGTTTACGGTATAATAAATATTTAACTACAATAACTCAACCCTTAAATAACCACCCCCGTGAGATTTACAAAAAAAATGTTTTTGACAAATTAAAATGATTTAATGATACATATAGTCCCGGAATTAAAGCTCAAAAAATGACAAAGCCTCGCATTTTTTTTTGTCCCTCATCGATTTGCATAAAAGTTTGGAATTAGACTTATCTTACCCTCTACCTCAAATTATGTGTCATGGTGATGTTTTCTGTTTGTTTTTTAAGGACGAAAACTACCCTAATTGTCAAAACTTATGCAATAACATTTTAAACCTTAAGATGGTTAAAATTTGGTTTGGATTAATTGAATAATGATTGTTTTGCTTTGGAATACGATTTCAGAATTTTGAACCCTTAAAAATCAACACTTGTTACAAGTTTAAAGTAAAAAAAAATATTTACCCTAAAAAATTATTAATTTATCATAGTGATCTAATTTTAGATTTTTTTGCTTAAAATATGTACTAATTTTATTTTGCAATTTTTCGACCCTTACGAATCAACCCCTATTATTGCTTCATTAAAACAGAAGATTTACCCAAGAACAATAATTGGCTTGACAGATTTAATAATTAAAAATAATACTGCCTAAAATATTACGAATCTCATTATTTTGCAAATTTTTAAACCTTTAAAACCACCCCTTACAACATTGCAATTCTTATAAACTAATATAACAGATATAAATAGGAACAAAGTATAATTACACACAAAAATTATACCGGTAAAAGTATAAAGTATACCGCTTATATAGAATATTATGCTCCAAAGTGGGTATTCGAATTTTCCGAAAAAAAAATGGATTGATTTTTTAAACATAGCTCCTTTAGTTTTAATGATAGAATTTTTTTTTAATGATTTTGTGGGGTTTTTCAGGAGCTACAAGGCTATGTAAATTAACCCCTTAGTTTTAAAATGGGATGAGATTAAAGAGCTCTAATAAGGTGGTGCTCGCTCGTAAATAGAGACTTTAAACAGCCATATCTCGCCAAATATTTATTGTACAGAAAAATCTAAGAATAGAAAATCTTTGTAATCAAAAACGCTACAATTCGGCACATTTTTTTGTATCTCCAGTATTGTTGGAGTAATTTTGAAGAAAAGGGATTTATTTACGAAATTGCGGAAAATCGTTTTTCACTTTAAGCTTCAATTTTTTTAAAATTAAGCGTTTTAAATTGGTCAAACTTCTAGGATGTATTAATAATACAAAAATAAAAAGAATCGCTAAAAGGTCAATATCAATTTTAATTAGAAGGGGAATTAGGAGGTTGTTTTCACTGATTCTTTTTGTAGAAAAAGTAGGCACCGACCTTATTTTTATCATAACTATCTCAATTTTTATGTTAGAAACTTTTTTTTTTATTAAGAAGAGTGGTTTAATTGTATACTTTTAAAAACTTTATGTTTTCCTTAAAAACTGCAAAGTCTGCCCGCTATTCGATTTTGAATCTCAAATTTAGCATTTGACGAACAAAAGCTAACCATTAACAAGCCGTAGTCCGTATTGGTTGTAGAGAAATTATAAAAAAGTTTTTTTAGTTTTTTATAAGCTACAACTTTGCTCTCTACAGTTGTTTTGATAAAATGCATTTTCGCGAAAAACCCATCAAAAACGTCGATTTTTCGTTGAAAAAATTTTTCTTTCAATGGTGAATAACTCGAAAAATATTAGTTTATGTCATATTTGACAGCATTAAGTTGGTATAAAAAATGTATTTGTACCTAAAAGATAGTTAAAGGAATATTTTAATACACTTTATTTCATGAATAAATCAAATAAATAAAAATTTATTATTTATTAACAAAAGATACTGAAAATTCGAAGAAAAAATAGGATTCTCATACTCGTATATGTAAATTTACATAAGCATACCTAAATTAAAAAAAAAAACAAATTAAGTTTTAATTTAAAAAAAATCATTTATTGGAACATAGACCACTAAAATGGCACCTACTTGTACATTTTACGTGAGCCTTCATCAAAGGCATCCCTTAGTGCAGCATTGCAGTTTACTAGGTTAGCACTGACATTTTTTAAATCCTTGTCCTCCAAATTGCGAAATCTTGGAAACTACTTTCCTTAAGGTGATATTAACATCTGGTGTGACGAACGGATTAAAATTAGAATTGCCAACTGGATTTAATTCGTCTCTGGAAAACCATCGATTAAAGCGACCATGCTCTGTACCTATCTGGTATACCCCATTTTGTATATTCAAAATGTTTCCTAGTACTCCTTTTGGGTTAAGGGGACCCCTACCAAATTTTGGAACTTCCACAGATACATGCTCCCCCACTTGCAAATCCTAAACGAGAACTAAACACAAACACCTTTCTACGCGCCAGAATAATAAATGGGTCAAATTTGACAATCTGGCTAATGCTGGCTAAAATGCCACAATGTCAAACGATGAATTTCTTTTTAGCGTTTGATAATCTGGACGAGTAGTCCCTGTCGTTTTATAAAACGCCTAGTAGTTTTATAAAATAGCTAGCCAGAGAGCAAAATAATAAACCGATAATTAATATTTGACAACCTGGCCGCCCTTTATAAAATGACTAGGCGTTTTATGAAACGACAGGTTTTATATTCTGGCTACGACATATATAATAGATACAAGGCTTAAAAGTCTCATACCTGATATGAACGCACTACGTAAGCCAGTTCAATTGTGCTTGTGGTTGAAGACGTGGCGTAATTTTTAAAAATGTTGAAACTTAAATATCGCGCTGTTTTCGTACTAATGGCCGGTTGCACCAACAATTTTAAGGAACCCTTAGCGTTAGGTATTCCTAAAATCTCCAATGTAGCCAATCACATTGCTTGTTTGCTCATTTTAAGGATTACCTTGTGCTAAAGATTCCTTAAAATTGTTGGTGCAACCGGCCATAAGCAAGGTTTAACACTTTTACGCAAATTCATAATATATGGATGCTGTTTACGGCGACTCTTGCTACGATTTAAAATTGGTTCTTTCGATGGGAACGTGAATCTCTGGAAGATGTCCCACAACAAGAAGGCCATATATCGACCAAATAAATAGTTGCACAAACTGGCATCTTTAAGATCAGTGTTTTGTTAATTCTACATAATTATCTAGGGTTGACAAAAATTGGTGCAAAATGGGTTCCCCGTCTCCTCAGGGCAGTTCCAAATGAGTGTTGTGTCGAATGTTACGAAGAATTTCTAAAGCTTGAGAGAAGAATTATCAAATCGATTGTGACGCGTGATGGAACTATATTAGGAACTTCAAAAATGAATTCAATGGAGTTTCACCGAAAAGGAGTCACCAACAGCACTAAAAATCTTATGGTCACTATTTTTGGGGCTACAAACAAAGGCTTCTTGATGATAAACTTTAGAGAACAAAATACAGTTTTTAATGTGGATTATTACAGTACCTTATTATGGCAGTTACACCAGCATATTATCGAGAAACGGTGAGGTGTTCGGTTGCTTCAAGATAATGCTCCGGTGCGCACCACTGCAGTATCCAACTATTTGAAAATGCATCTTCATTGAACTTGATCACGATCCATATAGACTAGACATTGCTCCCTCTAAATATTTTTTATTTTTAAAACTAAAAGCAGTCCACCGAAGAAAAAAGATCAACTCGGTCGACGGAATCAAAAAGCAGTATATAATCATTTTGACAGTAAAAGTTCAGTGGTGAAGAATTCTTAATCAAAAGATGTCAAAAGTGTATAGACAAACAGGGAGACACTGGGTCTGTTTGGTTTTCAGAAATATTTTACATTTTTTCTACACACGTAGTCCTAAAATACATCTTCCTTAAGAGCGCTTACGTAAAAAAGTGTAAAATAGTGTATACTATTTCTGAATAACAAACACACCTTATATTGAAAAATAATAATACATTCTTTTCATTTTCAAATTGCTTTTTAAATTAGGCTAATAATACATGGACCGCAGTACGAATCTAATAGAAAACTGTATTTTTGCAGTTATGTGTATATTTACTTATACAATTTAAAAAAACGCTAGTTTTCCACAAACTATAATAAGGTGAAGTGGGGTAATTGTTAGAATGGGGTAAATGTGTTAGTGAGTGATGGTCGAGTTATCTTGAACCATAGAAGAACGCAAGCAGCGCGAGAATATTTGCCTGAGCCTGGCTTTCTCTCACACCACTCTCGCGTTGTGAGGAGTGCAGTATTCAGAGAGCAGCAGAGACAAAGCCGCGTGGCGTAATATTATCGTGACTGACGATTACATCTTTAAATCTTCAAAAATCTGTAAAAGATATTAAAAAGAACGATTGGTAAGTTTTTTTGCGTTTTAGTTAGTACTTTACTTGTCTATTATTATCTGCTATTTTCGTTTTAAATTAAAAATGTATTGTTTTCTGGTTTTGGCACTATATCACATTTGCCCCGAAAAAATAGCTTTGGGGAAAATGTGTTATAGTCCTACCGGGAAAATGTGAAATAGTATATCACATTTACCCCTTTGTTTTTAGATGAGAAATGGTTCGGAACTTTCAGAGAAAAACGTCCCTCCAGAATGCCAAATACAGCAAAAAAGATCTTAGATTGGCCATTGATCTAGCGCAAAGGACCTCTATCTATAAGGCGTCCAAGCGGTACAAAATACTCTATGTCACTTTGTATTCCCGATTAAAGGAAATTCGTGGAGCTAAAAAAAGTGACAAGGGGCGGCCTACCACAATACCACTAGAGCTGGAGCAAAAATTGGCCATTGGATTGAAGACGGCAGAAAAATGAGGATACGGATTTTCGAGAAAAGAAGTAATAGAGATAGTTGGAAAATTTGTCAAAACAAATAACCTCAAAACAAATTTCAAGGATGGAGTTCCAGGAGAGGACAGGTTCTTGGCATTTAAAAAGCGACACAACCTTAGCCTTAAAGTTCCGCAAAATGTTGAGTATGCCAGAAAAAAAGCTATGGATCCATTCATTATATACGAATACTTTGATCCTCTGAAAAGCGTCTTAGATGACAAACCGGGAAGAATTTGGAACTTGGATGAAAGCAGCCTAAGTATTGACCCAAGAAGGAGCAAAGTGGTGGGTGAGATTAACAAGGCGTCTTCAAGAACAATTGGCACTCCTGGTAAAGAGAATACCACCATTCTATTAATGTGCAATGCAGCGGGTGAAAAAGCGCCACCTTTGATAATATACAAAGGCAAATATGTGTGGGACCAGTGGTTAGCTCCCTCCGAATACGAGTTTCCAAGTACCGTTTATGCAGCAAGCACCAAGGGCTGGATGGAAGGGGAAATATTTAAAAATTTCTTTGAGAAGACAATCATTCCAACTATAGGCCCTGAACGTCCAGTGCTTATAATTTACGATGGCCACTCCACCCATGTAACCATCGGGATAATTGAGGCGGCGGTAAAAGAACAAATTACATTTTTAAAAATGCCCCCACATTCAAGCCATCTAGTGCAACCCCTGGACTTATCAGTTTTCAAATCCTTTAAATGCAGGTGGGATAAAAAACTGATTAAATGGCAAAGGCAACACATTGGACAGAAATTACCAAAAAAATATTTTTACAATTTCTATGTGATACCTGGGAAAGCATCCCATTAGAAGTCATAGCTAATGGTTTTAAGAAAGGCGGTATTTTCCCATTTAACAAAAGTGTTATACCAGAAGATTGTTTCCCCCCTGACCTATTGAAAAAGTGGAAAGATCACAAACAAATTGGGAGTCAAGAAGCTACCGGTGGGTCAACAACAGGAAAAAAGAGATGATCAAGAAGCTGTGGAAGAGGCCCATGAACAAGAAGAAAAACAACCCGGATCATCAAAAGTAAGCACAAGTTTCGAGGACCTTCTTTTGGCTGCTGTTAAACAAGGTCCGAAACAAATGCCTGGAAAGAAAACCAGATTATGCCCCGGCTCTGAGATTTTGACTTCAAGAAAGGCCCTTGCCACACTAAAAGAAAAAAGTAAATAAAAAAATCTAAGAAGACAAAACCGTCTTTATCAAGTAGCACAAAAGATGCTGCTTTAATGGATTGCGATCTCTCTGACGATCACGCTCCTCTGTCAAATTTAAAAAAGAAGAAAAGGACCATACCAAAGACAAAATCGCAGTACTCATCCAGTAGTAGTGACGATGAAATAACTCCAGTCTTAATGGATTCAGATCTCTCTGCCGAGTTCCTAAATGAAATTTTGGAAGATGATCCCAATAACGGAGAATTTGACAAAATGTTTCAAACCAAAGAATTAACTGTAGGTTCTTGGGTACTCCTTAAGTACTCAACAAAAAAAGTTATCAAGCATTTTGTTGGGACTACGATTGAAAAGAGTGACGATGGATGGATAGTTAAATTTTGTAAGCCGTACAAAAGAAAATTTATCTGGCCTAAATTTGAGGATACAGTCACAATCCATGAGAGTGATATTGTCACACTTTTACCATCAGCTAAAATTGATAGGAGGAGTTTGGTTGAATTCGCTGTTTTATTTAGTGGTCACCATTTATAATTTATTATAAGTATTAAACTGTTTTGTTTAAATTTAAATTAAGCATTAAAACTTAAGTTAGTTTGTTTTTTATAAAAACAGTTTGTAAAAAGTTTAGGTTTCGAGATATTTAAATAAAAATTTTACCAAATAAAAGTTTTTTTTGAAACATTATACATTTCCCCCAAAACTTTTACCGAGCAATTGTAAGTCATTATCACATTTACCCCAAATCCAGGGGCAAATGTGATATAGTGACATGTTTTTAAAAAATATATTATAACTTTTTTTGCTAATCGGTAAGAATTCTAAAAGGTGATGTATTTGATTACCAACACATCGACCTGTATTTAATCAATATTTCTTTTTTCTGTAAAATAAAAAAGTTGATCTATTAAAAAACTACATCACATTTACCCCACTTCACCTTACTAGATATCATATCAAAAAAAAGGGTTATTTAATTTTAAATATTAAATTAATAATAAACTACAATTGTCATCTAAAAATAGATTTAAAAAATCATTTATACTAAAACCATTTTATAATTGATTATAATTATTGTCTTTAAAACATTTTAAAAAGCATATAATCCTGATGTTTTTAGAGTTAGATGTAAATTCACCAGTGGCGGCTCGTGGTACCTAAAACAGGTGAGGCCCAAAAAAAGAATAAATTTCCACGTCACCTTGGTGCTTCAACACCTGAGGTATTATTCACTGACGCGTTGAAGTTTTTTTTTTATGGACTTCATCGCCAATAGCCCTACTAAAACCATAATAAAATAATAAAAGTAACTTAAAAACTCTACAAATTTGTACCTTATTCAAGTACAAAAAAATAATAACAAAAAATAAAACATGTCTAACGACAACAAAAAAATGTTACTTGTTTTAAGATAGTACTAAATGCTAAAAAACACAAAATAGATCTCTTATTGTTAAAAAAAAAAACAAAAAATAATTCTCTTATTTTAAAAAAACAAAAAATAATTCTCTTATTGTTAAAAAAATAAAAAATAATTATGTAAGGATATTGATAGGGACAAATAAACACTTATTTGTGTTTATTCACCTTCAGTACCCATAGAGAGAGAGAGGGAGAGAGAGAGAGAGAGAAAAAAAGAAGAGAGAGAATAAAAAATGATCATCATCACAAAATAAGTTCGTTATACGCGTAATTAAGAAAATAATTAAAAATTAAATTTAGGCAAAATAATGAATAATTAAGAGTTTTTTACTTTTGGTAAATTAAGTCTATTCGACGGTTTTTCAAATTTGCAAATTTATCTATAATATCCTCATAAAACTGGGGATCCTCACTAACACTTTGTAAAATTCCTTTTCAATAGCCATCATTGACAAACCCGTTAAACGCTCTTGTGTCATGGTATTTCTTAAATAGGTTTTTCGCTTAAGACACGAAAAATCTCTTTCTACCGTTACACTTGTTGGGGGGATAGTTAATACTAGGCAAAAAGAGTTTATAAGTTTCCGAAAAAAATCATTTTAAATTCCTTGTATAATATTTCTATTATTTGTTGAACATCGAGATTACAAAATTGTTTGTCCCTGTATAAAACATTAAGTTCTTTTTTTAGTCGGTCTAATTCAAAAACATTTGGATACATTTTTAATAAACATTCAAATGATTTTTCGGGAAAATTCAGAATATTCGGTAAATTTTGAAGAATCTACTAATGAAAGAAAATTTAAATCGTGGAGATTATTAAAACGAGTACTTAACTGAAGGGATAAAACAATCTATAATTTCGTAGTACAATATTTTATAGCCCGAAACGATTTCTAATTCATGACCACTTTTCCCCTTTTACTTGGTAATTCAGTTCTGTTTTTTGCCCAATTAAAAAACCCTTTAAACTTTTCTTCATTTCTTAATTCGGAAATTCGTTGAGCAGCGTTTTTGGGTTTGGTTAGAGCAGTAGTTTATATCTAGGTTTTATTTTTGCAGAATTTGAAAAAGTAAATCAGTGCACGCGAAAATTTCGTAATAGATCTTGGTCAAAATAGCGAAGTCGAAGTCTTGAAAATGTTTTTAGAAACCCCCTTTTGCCGAATTTACTGATTCTGAACCTGAAGTTTTGTCATCAATTATAGTTTGGAACACTAATTTTAAGTTATCCCATTCAGTGGCAACTAAATTTAAAATTTTGGAACGGGTATACCAGCGAGTTTCGACCGACCCTTGGTATCCTTTTTCCGACTATTTGATCGAGAACAAAGGCGCGCTTCGCTAAATTATGAAAATAGGTTGGTATACCTAACAAAGTACAAAAAAAATTCGACTTTTATCGATTTGTTTAGTGCCTTGCTGCAGCACAAGGTTTAATCTATGTGCGCAGCAATGGGTAAACAAACCAAAGGGGGCTGAAGATTTTATTTTTTGCGAAGCCCATTTAGCCCCCAAAACATAACACGGCCCCGTCATAACACTGAGCCACTAATCTTTCCCTAAAATTTATGGCCCCAAAGGCGCTCTCTAACAAATTATAAAGAGCATCTGCTGTTCGATTTTTTGCTGACATCAAAAAAACCCAAAAATCTCTCATACAGACACCCTTTTATGACGTATCGAATAGTTAAAACGCACTTGGGAACGCTCTGTTATATCTGTTGTATCATCTGCCATTAACCCAAAAAAAGACATTCCTTATCATTTTTCTTCATTTTTAATAAAATCTGTCAAATATTCATGAATACAAGAAATTAGTTCGTTTTTTTATGGTTTTAGACTGCCCTGTAAAAATGTTGCCCAAATTTTTCACAATGTTCAGTAAGGTCTTGATTACGTTTAATTAAGCTTTAAAAATTTCTTTAAAATTTCTGATTTATTGACTCTAAACTTTTTATTATGTCCCCGAAAAGGTAGTTCTTGTTTTAACGTAAGTGTAACATCAATTAAATAACTAATTAATAATCGATTTTTGCGAACATTTTCGTTGTATAAAATTTTGTTTAAACTAACGTTTTCCTTTAATGCATCCTGAATGGTGGCCCTATTTTTTCTCTAACCGCACCAAAGCCATGAAGTTTTTTATGTGCTCTTTAGAAGCCTCGTGCATTTTGGTACTACGAGAAAAATTTTTCAAGTCCCTAAAACCATCTTTTTTGGGGACCATGAATTTTTCGCATTACCCAATAAAATAAAGGCCAGCAATACAGACTCTGTTTATACGAACTCCCAAAAAAAATTTATAACTATCATACCAAGAAGTTTGAAACGTTCGCGAAGTCTCCCGACCCACCCTCTTTTCGCTAATAACCGCCATTAATTTTGGTGTTGGCCGACTCTCTAATATTTGCCGTTTTTCCACTTCAGGTCGTCGCCAGAAAGGGGTTTCAAGCAAAGATAAAACAATATCTTTAGAGGGATTCATTATTTTCGATAAGTATTTTTTAAATTAAAACCGGTACAAGATAAAACAAAGTAAAAAGGGAAATATTTTTTAAACCAAACCAACCAAAAAAAAAATTATGCTGTGGCTATTAAAAATCAAAACAAATAGGTACTGCTTACCGGTTTTCAGGGCTTATGCCTTACCTCGAAAGTCAAAATCGCCAAACACAAACACCTGTTTTAAACCAGAAAGATTAAATACTACCCCGCTCTCTCTAATAGGCACGTGTCTATAGTCTAAATTATTATTTAATATAACGGTCGCAGTTCCCAAATTTCCCATGCCGTGATCTAATTATAGAAACAAATAAATCACCTCACCCTGATTCTTCAAGAAGAAAAGAGGAGATGAACGAGATAACAATATAATGTTGCCAAATTTCAAATCCACCTTCTAAAGCGACCATTTGGCAATATGCAGCCGATAAACCCAAATTGTGGGCCTCGGGGATGCAAAAAAATTTGCGTATTTAAATCCTCGTCTTGGCAGTTTGCGTGGTGGGGTAGCATAGCGTTGCATCGCGATTTGTGACGCATATGAAGCCCAAATTTCGGAGTTACTATTTTGTTACTATGCGATAGGAGGGTCTATTTGGGCGATTGGAAGGTGCGCGCCTAAATTTAAAAGATATTATTTTTTAAATTATAATGTTATTTTAATGTTTTGATACTTTTAATAATTAAAATTAGTTAAAAAGCGTTTTATATTTAAATAAATTTTACATTATATGTACTGCTGATTGTACCTGTAACAGTGTAATTTTACATGTGAGGCCCGGCCTCAGTTGCTTCATATGGCGAGCCGCCACTGAAATTCACTGATTTATAGTAGTCCAGAAAACGAGGCTGCAGTGCAAAACCTGGCAATTTTTTCAAAATACATAGATTTGCATAAAATTTTGGATTAAGCTTAACTTACCCTCCTTTTTAAAATCTACAGGGTGAAAATAATTTTAAAAACTCATATTATTTTCTTATACGATTCTCATTTGTTTTCAAATTATAGCGTAATTAAAATGTTTTAAATAGTTTACCGCTTCTTATCACAAATCTTGTAGGTACCGATTGTTTGGTTCGTTTTGTTGTTCTGACATATGTTAGTGTCAGCGTCAGTGCGTTTGACGCGTTTATTCTTGAGTTTGTACAATTAAAGTTTTATAAAATGCCACGCTATATTTTAAAAACAAATGAGAATCGTATAAGAACATATGGGTTTTTTAAAATTATTTTTACGTTATACACCTGGAGTTTGGTGCGTTCCTCGCGACTCATCCTGCATATTATGCCGATGGGCGCTTTTCATTTTTTAGAGATGAAAACTACCCTTTATTGCTAAAACCTATAAAACTATACATTAAAGCCTAAGTTGAGTAAAGTTTGACTCAAATAAGTTAAAAAAGTAGTATTTTGTTTCTTTAAAACATTATTTAAAATATTTCAGCCCTTAAAAAAACAACCCCTTTTATGATTTTAAAAAAATATATTTAACCTAAAAAACTAATAAAATGTCAGTGTTTCGCATGAAAAATTGGGATTAAGCTTAACTTACCCTCCTTTTTAAAATCTTTATTATTTTGAAGGTCGCTTTCTATTTTTTAGGGGTGAAAACTACTCTTTATTGCAAAAACCTTCAAAACTTTCATATTAAAGCCTAAGTCACATAAAATTAGGCTTAAATAAATTAAAAAATAAGTATTTTATTCGTTGAAACATTATTTTATATATTTTAACCCTTGAAAATCAACCCTCATTATGATTTAATAAAAAAAATTGTTTACCCTAGAAAAATTAACATATTGTCACAAAGTTGTAATTAAAAAATGTGACTGCTCAAAAGTATTAACTAATTAAATTTTGTAATTTTTTAAACCTCAAAAATCCACCCCTAACAATATTACAATGCAAAAAATTGTACAAAACCACGCTTTTAGAATGCTTCAAAAAATTATTTTTTAAGCATAACTCCTTCAGTTTTTGTGATAAAAAGTTCTTAGAAAACCATTTTGTTGGTTTTTTTAAAAGCTATAAGGTCCTATATATTAAAACTGTTTAAAACCCTTACTTTTTTAAAGGGTTGACTTTAAAGGGCTAAAAAAAAGTAGTGCTCGTCTATACACACGCGTTTTAAACGTTTATATCTCACTTAATTTCCGTCATACCGTAAATTTAAAAAAGCAAAACATTTGTAACTTAAAAAGCTACAATTTGATACCGTAATTTGTACGTATCTCCCTTAGTTTTGAGTTATTTTCAAGAAAAGTAATTTTTTATTTAAATTCTGAAATGTGATTTTTCATTTTCAGCTCTGTTTTTTTAAAAATTAAGCTATTTATATCGGTTAAAATTTTAGAATGTATTTATGATATTATGATTATGATAGATAAAGAGAACTGAGAAAGGGCTACGACTTATTCTAATTAGGGTGGTAACTAGGGGGTTGTTTTCAAAGATTTTTGCACTCAAAAAATGTTGGTCTAACCCTTTTTTAATCATAACTCACTCAACTTATATAATACATACCATTTTTTTCAAAAAACGAAAGATCTTTGCAAATGCTTCAAAAAAGTTATTATTAGTTTTCCTCGAAAAATACGTAGATTTTGGGTTATTTGCCTTTGAAACTCTGAAATTTGGAACTTGAAAAAACTTGGTTTGTTTTGATCCCAGAGCAATTATAAGAAAACCATTTTATTCGTTTTTTTTTAAAGCTACAATTTTGTTATTTACAGTTTTTTTATAACATGCATACTTATCGAGTAATTCGCAAAAAACCGATTAAAAACGTTGATTTCATCGACGAAAAACTCCGACTTTCGATCGCGAATAACTCGAAAAGTATGCATTTTACAAAAAAAAAGGATGAAATTTTTTGCTTAAAAATCATTTTTCTATCGATTCCTGTGGTCAAAGTATAAAAAAATTCCCCCCAGCTTTGTTTGACAACCACCCCCAAAGTAAAGTCTCCCTTTGGCATGATATAGATTTTGATCCTTGGACTATTCCCTACCTACTGTCAAAATTTTAAGTCATTCTATAATATTTATTTTTACGTACATAGCGGTAGATCAGAAAATAAATTGTTTCTCTAGCACACAATGCCAATAAAAGGGTTTAAAATCAACGCCGGGAGAGGTGCTAATGGGTCAATATCAGATCGGTTATTCTTGGGATTTATCTTGAAGAGCTCTATTAATAGGTAATAAAATAAAAGTTGTCAATAGTTTTATTTATAGAACACCGTACATAAAGAAGTGTATATGTATAAAATCACTGTCATAAAATATAAAATGTGATACAAAACTTTATAATACTGATTTGGTTATCGTAGCCCTGATGCCCTTAACTCCATCAAAGCACTTTGAGTAATAATGCCATGTGATTTATTGTAACTATTAAAAGATTGATACAAGTTTGGCTTCGGAGGCGTTATTCGTCTTTTGGGCACTTCTGTATTGGATTTCATATGGACTTTACAGTCACCACCAGCTTTTAACACGCTACCTTTTTCTAAAATAATATTATGCTTTGTGACTGGAACTTTTGAGTCGGACTTATTCATTTGAGCTACTTGAATCCAGCTGGCGGGGTTTCTTTGGTTAATAGTAGATTCGGAATGAGACATGACTTGTGTCTTGTTTTTTAAATTTACGTGAGATCTAATGTATTTTTCTGCATTTTTTGACACTCTTGAATATACCTCAGGTACAAAAAGTTTAGGTTTGACTGTGGCTGTCTTTAAACTTGGTTTGTGACTATGTGATGACATAAGTTCATAAAGTTTGTTTCTGTAGTCGTCAACTGCAAGTCGTACGTCATCATTTAATGGAATAGTAACATTTGATGGCATAATAATTTCTTGATCAGGGTCGTGGAATTTCGATACGTACTCGTGTTCTAAAGCCTCGTCAGCTTTAAGTCTTTTATGTGGATTAAAAACCAATAATTGGTTTATTAGACTTATGGCATCTGCAGGTACGATAGAACCAAGCATTGTTTGTAGAGGAATTTTTGTTACAGATGACGCATTTTTAATCATTGAAGAACCCACTCCAGAGATGCATACTTGACTTATATCTGAAAAAAAATACTGTTTACTCGGTAAATATTTTATATGTATCGGCCAGATATTATATGTGCTGTTCTGGAGAATTAGCCTACCTGGTTGGACTGTGAAGGGATAATATTGGTTATGGAGGAAAAGCCGTAAAAATACCTATAAAAAGCGACATATCCCCCAAAGCTCGTCTGTGGACAAGGGAAGAAAGCTTACTGGTAATAACGGGGTCATTTATAAGGCGAACAACCCTTACCAGCGTGAAATTAAGAATATTCAGAATTGTGAAAGATGTCATTCCTCAGACAGGGGGATACAGAGTATATATACAGGGTGTTTCAGGAGGAAAGGGAGATATTTTGGGAACATGTTCAGAAGGTCAAAATAAGAGAAATTAACCCATATGTTTTAATCCGATTCTTAACCGTTTCTGAAATAATCGGTCCTAAAGTTTTTTTTTGTGAAGTTTTGGAGTAATTAAGAAGTTTTGTATTTCTAACTCTCGTTTGTAGTTTGTTAATTGACTGGTAGTTTTGACAAGCATGTTTGTCAGTTTGATTAATTCTGAGCGTTTCGACTCGAAAAGAGAAAAGGTTCCATACGTAATGCCTCACACATTCACCCATAGGGAGTATGCTGACATGATATTCGTGTATGGTTTCTGTAATGGTAGCGCATTACGTGCTGTTAATGAATACCGACGTCGTTTTCCAAATCGAAGAGTTCCTAATCGAAAAGTTTTTCAAAAAGTTTTTGCAAATGCTCAGGAAACAGGAATGTTTCCAGGCGTAAGGATTGATTCTGAACGAGAGGCGGGTCTAAATGTGGAAAATGAAGAGAATGTTCTGGATATGGCTGAAAAGAACCCAGGTATTAGTACGAGGTGGATTACAAAAGAACTTCGATTCGAATTACATGTGGGCGTTTGGAAGACACTTAGAAAAAACGGTTTAAAGTCTTTTCATGTTCAACCGGTTTAACATCTTCAAGAAGGTGATTATGGCTTAAGGGATCAATTTTGTGAAAGGACCCAACAAAATTGAGGCCTACATAAATACATTTTATTTAGCGATGAAGCTCAGTTCACCTGCGTTGGAATCAATTACTGTCACAATGAACTTCGGTGGTCAGATGAAAATCTGACCAGTTGTTTGGTTCTTTTGTATTGAATGAGCGTCTTACTGGAGATGGATATTTACGGTTTTTAGAAGACCATTTATCACACATGTTGGATGATGTTCCGCTAATTGTTTGACACCGAATGTTCTTTCAGCACGATGGAGCCCAGCCTCATTTTAGTTACCGGGTGCGTAATTTCTTCAATAAACGTTTTCCTGATCGTTGGATCGGCAGAGGAGAACTTTAAGCTTGGCCACCGAGGTCACCAGACCTAAACCCACTGGATTATTGCCTCTGGGGGTGGATGAAATTACTAGTATACGAAACACGAGTAGAAACCGTGAAAGGACTCCACAGTTGAATTTTTAATGCTGCAAATATCATTATAAGCAATCCCCAAGCAATTCAACGCGCAACACGAGCGATTAACAAACGTGCTGCAGCTTGTATTGAAGTTGGTGGGGGTATTTTCGAAAACATTCTAAATAAGTGGAATTTTGTTGTTTTACTAGTATTTGTTTGTGTTGCTTTTGACATAAAAAATAGTTACAAAAAAACTTTAGAACCATTTATTTCAGAGACGGTTAAGAATCGGATTAAAACATATGGGTTAATTTCTCTTATTTTGACCTTCTGAACATGATCCCAAAATATTTCCCTTTCCTCCAAACACCCTGTATTAGAAGAGAGGAGAAATACTTACTGGCTTGAAAGAGAATTACGAGCTTTTACTAAGCTGCTATGGCTATGGATATGATATGCTTACGGCAATTCTTGAAGATAACAGTCACAAGGTTAAATGATTATTCTGTAAAACTTAGTCGTCCCTCTGTAAATAATGAGTATCGGTAGACTTTTTCGCAACAAGACTTTGTTTTTGAAGCTTTGAAATTGAGAGTTTTAGTGGCTTAATCCAAAATAAGTTGAAAATCCTATGCAAATGATATCTGCATGACCCTGCGCTTCCAAATAAGAAAAACTATAAATTGGGTTAATTGTGGAAAGGAGAAGATCGTTAATTTGAAGTTGATATAGAGTTGGTGGCAATAATTATTTCTTTGTTTGTGGTCATAATTTTTTAAACATCACACGCTTAAAAGATTTTCATGCAACATAACTAAATATGTGTTTATTTACCTTCTGGGGTTGGTGTAGGAATAGTGGCCATTATTTTTTCTACTTGATTTACAGTAGATGTTCCAGGAAAAATTGGTTTTCCAACCGACATTTCAGCTAGTATGCAGCCTAAACTCCACATGTCAATACCCTTTGTGTACCTAGGAAATAAAATGCTTTTGTTAAAATTTCAATCTTACTTATTTGTTTCAAAAATTACTTATAAACTTAATTAAAATTAGATTATTGCACCAAAAATGTATAAAAAAACTTCTATAACATATAAAGGTCCTTATAGGATCAAGAATAATGAAATGCACAAAACTAAATTGAATTTCTAGAATGAAAAAAGGTTGCATTAAAAAACGATACTTTTTTTTAATGTTTAAATTGAAATAACAGCACGAAAAGGTAATTATGAATTAAAAAAGACATAAATTACCAATTTGATAAATTAATTTTAATTTATTATCCGATGCATCAAAACTCTAAAAATAAAATAATCTATAAAATAATATATTTGTATTAATAAATTCAAGGTTTTTGGGTCAGATCACTTTTTATGCTTGTCATTTGTAATAACCCATATTATAAATCCATATCTCCCATATAACTGGAAGTTAGCCGATGATTTACCATTGTCTATTAGCCTAGGAGGAATCGTCGCATGAGTACCAAAAACTATTCCACCTGAATTTTTTTATTCCATCCTCTTTAAATTGCCCTACTGATAATATAAATGCATATTGCAATAGGGTAACCTGGTACCATATTGTTTAAACCAAAAATGTCTTAACAATTGCAAGGAATTGTCATTTTAATTTTTTAAATATTTTTTATTGAAATACAAATGAAAAAGGTCCTATGACTTTTCACAATAAAGCTTATTTTTAAAGGTTCCAAACATTTAAAATTAGGTACCATGAAAAATATATATAAAAAAAGAATAAAATTTATAAAATATATATTGTTAGCAAAAATCACCAAACAAATACCTATGGCACAAAACACAAAAACAATTTTAATCAACCACGACAGCTCTTTGCATCTCGAGCGGTAAACGTTGAATAATAATTCGACGTACCGACCGAAGGCGGCCGTGGATGTTTATCTTAACCCTTTTTTTTTGGTAACAGAAACAAATTAGGAATAAATAATGCTTACCGAGCTCCTTCGCCAGATTTTTATTTTAAATTCTAACACGGCCAATCCTGCATATCAAGTCGTTCTCGACGTACCAGTCCGAACAAACGCAGATTAAATACAACAAACACAAATTTATCTGCATTAACAAGTATATTTAATAAGAATGAAAATAATAAAACAAAATAAACAGTACAATATAAGAAACAATTACACAAAAAAATTAAAGCCACCAACAAATTCGGTCGCGAACAACATTCAAAAGTTGATAATTTTTGATTACTAATATAATCTAATTATTGTCAAATTTAACCTAAGCTCAAGTTTAATTATCTTTAGAATTAAGTCCTTTTTATTCATAACTTTATCTGAATGAGATTATCTGCGACGGCTGCATTAGAGTTTTTTTTTTTTTAGTTTTTTCCTCACTGAAATGATATTATGTATTAAACAAAAGACCTAGGAGTCAAGAACAAATAACTTGTAAGACCAACAAAACTAAAAACAAATAAGCTTTAAATATTAAACAAATGCGTGTAAGGATTATACATAAAATACAGTAAATATAATGCACTTCATGTTTCAAACAACATTTCCAACCATGCAAAACCAAAGTTGCCTAAGTTTTAGATTGCAAAGCGTAATAGGCATTATAAACATTAAACACAAGTAGACGTAACAAGCTTTAAACATTAAACACAAAGAAATGTAAAGCGTAGCAAGCTTTTATTAAAAGTAGTCGTCGTGTTTAAAAGTAAACACAAAACGTAGCAAGCTTTAAACATTAAACACAAACAAATGCAAAGCCTAACAAGCCTTAAATATTAAACACAGGTTAATGCAAAGCGTAACAAGCTTTCATTAGACACATATAAATGTATAAATGCAAAGCGTAGCAAGCTTTTAACATTAAATACAATTAAATGCAAAACGTAGTAAGCTTTAAACATTAAACACAAACAAATGCAAAGCGTAGCAAACTTTTAACATTAAACAGAGGTAAATGCAATGCGTAACAAGCTTTAAATATTAAACACAAACAAATGCAAAGCGTAACAAGCTTTAAACATTAAGCACAGGTAAATGCAAAGCGTAACAAGCTTCCATTAAACACAAACAAATGCAAAGCGTAGCAAGCTTTAAACATTAAACACAAACTAATGCAAAGCGTAGCAAGCTTTAAACATTAAACACAAACTAATGCAAAGCGTAGCAAGCTTTAAACATTAAATACAAACTAATGCAAAGCGTAGCAAGCTTTAAACATTAAACATAAACTAATGCAAAGCGTAGCAAGCTTTAAACATTAAACACACACTAATGCAAAGCGTAGCAAGCTTTAAACATTAAACGCAAACAAATGCAAAGCGTAGCAAGCTTTCAACATTCAACACAAACAAATGCAAAGCGTAGCAAGCTTTAAACATTCAACACAAACTAATGCAAAGCGTAGCAAGCTTTAAACAATTAAACACAAACAAATGCAAAGCGTAGCAAGCTTTAAACATTAAATACAAACTAATGCAAAGCGTAGCAAGCTTTAAACATTAAACATAAACTAATGCAAATCGTAGCAAGCTTTAAACATTAAACACACACTAATGCAAAGCGTAGCAAGCTTTAAACATTAAACGCAAACAAATGCAAAGCGTAGCAAGCTTTAAACATTCAACACAAACAAATGCAAAGCGTATCAAGCTTTAAACATTAAACACAAGTAAATACAAAGCGTAGTAAGCTTTAAACATTAAACAAGAAAAACAAAACAAAAAATAAAAAAACACCAAAAATTTAAAGCGTCTCAGACATGGCATTCTCTCCACTTCTACCAGCAAATTCTAACACAGGCCAAAATCATATAGGCACTCACCTATCTCTTGTAAGTTTAAGAAGTTCTTTCATATTCACTGTCATTGACCAATCGCTGGGCCAGAGTCTCAATTGTTACTTAGCAGCCCTCGTAACAAGAGATTTGCCAACCCGCCTTATTTCATAGTTCTCCTCCGGAGTTATACTTATAATTTCAAAGGGGCCCTGGAGCTCATATTTGGGCTTGATGCATACGATCATTACGATGCATAAGAACGAAATCCCCAACTTTGAAGCTTTTAGTATTTCGGCGTTTTTCATTTTATTTAATATCATTCTGTAGTGACACACTTAAGTTGGTTTAAATTATTTTACGATCCAGTTATAAATTTCTTATGGGTAGTAAGTCAGTACTAAAGTAACATAGTACAAGTAAGCTCTGAATTAATGGTGTCGAACCCTTAACTCCAATTAAAGCCGTAAGCGGTGTTATTTTAATGAACTTTTGTACCGTCGCGTCGTATTTAGAACAAGTTGGATTTTCCACAGAGTGCTCGCCCATTCTGACCTGACTTTCGCCTTAATTCGCAATAGGGTTATGATAGTTCGCATGTATCTCTCGTTTGATCCATGTACGTCTGGGGTCGTATAATGGTAGTTGATACCCAAAGAATCCAAATATTCGGGGAGGCTTAAGTTACTTAACCGATTCAGGATCAATCGGAATTTGGTGAAATTCAGAGGACATATCTAAAGATGTAAATATTTTGCCCTTTCCAAAACGGTCTAGCTGGTCCTCTATTAATGGTAATGGAAATCGGTTCTTTATAGTATGCGAGCTCAACCCACAGTAGTCGCAGCATAGTCGGTAAGAACCCTCCTTTTTCTTAACAAAAATTATTGGACTGACAAAGGGCGACTTACTTTCTTGAACAATATTATTGATAAGTAAGTCATTTACAATGTCCTGAACGATTTTTCTTTCATTTATTGATAAACGATAAGGGCATCTATTAACAATAAATTCATTTTTAAGTCGAATGTCCATAATAGCATTGTTTACGCATGAGACTGCATTGCCACCAGCAGCTACAATGTTGTTATAGCGAAAAAGAACTTCCAATAATTTGGGTTTGTGTATGTTAGGTACGTCTACCTCAAAATCTAGCGAGATGGGCAATGTAGTCAAAACTCTCGCTACCTTGTTCCTGAAAATTCTAGTGCCTGTATAATTTGTTATTGTTGCTATGTCAGGGACATCGTAAAAATTACATCCAACTAACAAATCATATTCCAAAAAACTGGTAAAATAATAAAAGTGATATCTGTTCTGACACCTAACATGTCAAACGATTGATTTGAAACACAATCACCAAATAGTCCAGTGATCGTAGTATAATTGCGTGTTATTTTATTCTGAAATATATGTCTGCATGCCTTTGAGCCATTAACGAATATCAGCTCCGGTGTCGACAATTTCACTTATTTGAATGCCATTAACTATTACGACAGAGTGTGCTACTTGTTTGCCGCTATTACAAAAGTTGACAATTTTACGTTTCTAAATACTCCTTTTAAAAAAAAACAGCCATTTGACTCATGTCCCAGTTTAGCACAAAAGGAGCACTTTAAAGTAAAAGAAGTGAAGGTACTAGGCTTGGGATGGTTTACCTCGATCAAAGTTTTGGGTTTTCACTCCATAGGTTGATTTTTAACACAAAACTCTTTGAATGTGCCCATCCTTGCCACAATTGTAGCATCTGATTGGTCTTTTACGCTTTTGATAATCTTCATGACTTATTGCGCCAAATCGTTTGCGAGAAGATTCCTTCACTTTAGCGACTTTCCTTTCGGTTTTACACTCTTCAGTTTAACATTTAGATGCTGATCCTAAATACGTGATAAGTTCCGATATATTTTTATAATTTTGATTACTTGCAGTCATACGTATATCGCGTTCCCTAATTTCATGTATGATTATTTCCACTAGATCAACTTCTATCCATTGCGCTCGTAGGTTTCGAAGAAGAATAACATACGCCTTATATGTATTACATCAATCGCTATTAAATACCGCTGCTTTTAACAGCAATTGTCCTAAAATTTTCTTAGGCGAAAAAGCCTCTAAAAAGTCCTTCTGGAAAACCTCCCAGATTTTAACGTCCGGCGAACTATCAAAGCCAAACTTTAGAAATTCCTGTCAATAAACGACCTAACCTCACAATAACTTTTTGATCTGTCCATTTAAATTGCTTAGATTTGGGCGGAAAATGGGCAAATCTAGTTGTTCAGGGGCTGTACGAGAATATTTGATCGCTTTAACTAGTTCTGCAAGCAGGTCTTTTGTAGAACTGGTTTCTTCCATTGTAATCTAAAAATAACGCGATCCTACTATATAAAGGCGGTTCCAAAGTTTAATAATAATTTTAAGTAAATAAAGCAAGGCAATGATAATATTCATTTTGCTGAATTTAATGAATCATGTCTACACAAAAAGGGTCATTGTAAAAAAAAAACTAATAATAGAAACCAATAATAACAATAACTACCCCTGTAGATGTTTAAGCAACAAAAATTAAAAGTTCCAAAAATATACTCAGAAATCCGCTATTTATGCTATACGTTAGTGTTTTCCAATATCCTCGACTATACTTTACTTAAATGCTATGACACGTTTGATTCAAAAAAATTAATTAGTATTAATAAAATTATGTTAAAACTTATTTTTAAGTTTAAATAAAATTCGCGTTCAAAAGAAATAATTTTTATATCCCAACAAAAAGAAACACCTTTAAGTATTTTTTTATCAGTTGTGATTCATTGGCACATTAATCTTATCGAAATTTAAAATGCAGGTCTTTGCCATTTACGTACTTATTGCTAAAAATAAATGACTAACATTTAAATAAACAGGTCAATAATAAAAAATATTTTTACCGTAAAAATAATGTTCCACAAAAACAATTAAACAAAAACAATGCCCTTAAATATGTGTTACAAATATCAAGTAATGCTCAATTTACTTACAGTGTGGGTGTGATTCAGATCCCACTTCTGATGTTAGCAAAAATCACCAAACAAATACCTATGGCACAAAACACAAAAACAATTTTAATCAACCACGACAGCTCTTTGCATCTCGAGCGGTAAACGTTGAATAATAATTCGACGTACCGACCGAAGGCGGCCGTGGATGTTTATCTTAACCCTTTTTTTTTGGTAACAGAAACAAATTAGGAATAAATAATGCTTACCGAGCTCCTTCGCCAGATTTTTATTTTAAATTCTAAAATATATTTTATTCCTTATACAATGGTTAATAACATCCTTACTTGAGATTAAAAAAAAAACATTGTTTGTACCTGTTTTTTTGATTATTTATTACGCGGGTTCACAAGTAAAATAAAGCTAATAACTTTTGTAAAATTAATTTTAGGAAAAAAACTTAAAAAAATAAATTGTAGAAAGTTAATAGTTTTTAAGATAAATAATAAATAATGATTCAGGACACAGAGAGGTCGATACAGCGTATGAGTCAGAGACGTGGCGATACTTAAAAGTAAGGGACGCATACTTGTGAGCGCGCGTAATAAACCATCAAAAAACAGATATATACAATAACATTTTTTCAAATCTCAATTAAGGATATTTATTATTAACTATTGCATAAAGAATAAAAATAAATATTTTTTATATTTTATTCTTTTTTTTTAAATTTATATTTCATGGGTCAAAAGTACCCAAATTTAAGTTTTTTCGAACCTTTAAAAATTCATATTTTCAAAAATATTAACTTTATCATGAAAAGTCATGGGACCTTTTTTATTTGTATTTCAATAAAAAATATTTAAACAAATTTTGGGATTGGAAAATAACAATTCCTTACAATTGTTAAAACAATTTTAGTTCAAACAATATGACACTAGGTTGTCCATGGCTACATGAATGTATATCATCAGTAGGGCAATTTAAACAGGATTGTATAAAAAATTGAGGTGGAATAGTTCCATATAGTTTTAAATTGTCAGATATATCACCAAGAAACCCAATCTCTTTAAATGTACTGATCCCGAATTAATGCATGCTCTAAACTCCTACTTACAAAAAATAAGCTTTAAATTCTAATTTTTTTTATCTTTATTATAATAAAAATTAAAAAAAACTTGTTTTTTACACTTTTTCTTTATTTAATCCTTAAATATCTTCCTTCTTTAGTGGTCTTCTTTGTTTGTTTTTTTTATCTTTATTATAATAAAAATTTAAAAAAAAACATTGTTTTTTACACTTTTTCTTTATTTAATCCTTAAATGTCTTCCTTCTTTAGTGGTCTTCTTTGTTTGTTTCTTTTTTTTTAAGTCACCCTGACGTACCCCTGGACGTGAAGCGTGTGTCCTCGTCTATTTATGTTGGTTAGGGAATAATCCTTTATATAATTAATTTCTATTTACCTTTTATCTTATGCAATTATTATTACGGGGCTAAAATACTTAGTTTGTAAGGCCAAAGCTAGAGAAAAAAAATAGTTTTCGGTACTCATGCGCCGACTCCTCCTAGACTATATACGAAATTTAATCAATTTTGCTCAATATAAATTTTGCCAATTTTTTATAGAATCCTGGAAAAGGTGATGAGTTGAAGGTGGCTCGGTCCGTTCATAGAGTTATTAATATTTCTCCCAAATAATTAGGGTTCAAAACTTTGTTGTTCTTGTTCCAACGCATTGTCCGAAATCATAGAGGTTTTTATCGACCACTAATACAGCCTCTTTTTGGACAGTCTATATATAAAAGGAGTCCAAAGGATGCAGAAATTTTGTTTAAGATTATTATTTGGCATAAGGCGTAATTAGAGAATTTTACACAAATTTGCATCTGTAGTATTTTTTTACAGAATTGAAAAATTCAAGTTTTTACATATCTTTAAAATAATAAAATACACCTACACAATTTAAATATCCGCTGATTAAAACTATTTAAACCACCTCACAATTAAAAAATCTTTCGTCTATTAAATTGCTTCGCTATTAAATAAATACAAGGTTATGGATTTTTTTTTAACTCCCTTTAAGAAAAACATTGTGCTGACAAATTAGACTGTATCGTTCCTCACTATCAGACTTACTGCCCCTCTTTTATTTTCTCGCTTTTCATTTAGTTGTATATCTGTAAGGGTGTTTTGAAATTACATTGTTTTAAATTAAACTAATATAATACCTTCTGTTGGCTATTAGTATTTCAGGTGCTCTATACCATCTAGTTGCTACATAATCAGTCAGTGTTGGATCACTGTCGCTTAATGTGCTTTCAGATCCTTGAGTTAGTGAGCGTGCTAGTCCAAAATCTGCTATTTTACACCTAAAAGAGAAAATATGTTAAACAAAGATAAATTAATTACATTTTTTTATAACTTAAAATTAAAAACGAAGGCTTAAACAGACAATATCACGGAAATGTGGATTTCTTAGCTCTGCGGGGATGCGCAGCTTTGTGCTGCTGAACCTGTAATCTGAATATTAAAATACTTTGTTTCTAAGTGTGGGCATATTGATATCTAGTTAGCCCAAGTAGTTGCAATAACACATAACAAAATTTCTGTACTATAGCAACAATAGTGTGTGTTATGACATATTATAAATGTCATTAAGGCATAAATTCTGTCAAAACAATCTTAGAGTTTCTTTCTTTTTTATTTCAAAATTTAACAATTTTAATTTTAAGTATTATTTAATTTTCAATTAAATTTTTATAAAATAATTTTATCTTGAAAACGGTGGTAGACTTGCCACCGAAATGTAAATAAGTATTTTGATTTTTTTTGGTTTTTTTCTATTCTGTCCCATGCGATCTGCCACTTCATAGAGGTCAATAGAGCTAAGCACACACTTAGTCTCTATACCCCGGGATCAAGATCGAATCGGTCCCTTTATTGAAAGGTCCTTGTTGGGTACTCGCCAAATGTTGAAAACTAAAATTCCTTGGTAAAAAGGATCATAAAATCTAAAACATTACTCGCGGTATCTATTTAAAACACCAAATTTAAGAAATATAAATGATAATTTAAGACCTTAAATAAAATATCTAATAAGAGAAAATGGTACTTATATTGTTTTACACATAGCAAACAAATATATTGAATACAGGTGTTTACTTTTTAAGGTAACTTTTAAAATAGGGAACATTAAGAAGAACTTGGACCTTGTTAAATTTTAAAAAATCCACGATTGGATTATTGGATACCAAATTGTGCAACTTTTAAATTAAACTGTCTCTTTTTCCCTTTTTCATTGTTTAAAATACCCTCTATTTATGGGCCCGAATTTCCAACAACAGACTCTTTGATCAAACACTTGAATTGTTGAGATATTATTTTACAAAAATTTGACTTAAAAAAGAAAATGTTTAATAGTTTTTCTATTATATCAACATCAATGCAATTGATTAGAGGCCAATCAAAATTGACTTACCTACATAAACTGTCTAATAACACATTGCTTGGCTTTAAGTCTCTATGAATCACATTTCCGGAATGTATATACTTCATGGCCTTTAATAACTGATACATTATGTATCGCTTATGCACGTCCTTTAAAATATTGCCTCTTTTAATGACATTGTGTAGGTCGGTCTCCATATATTCAAAACCAAGATAAATATCCCTGTTGTTTGAGGCTCTAAAATAAATACATTGTAACAGTAATTTACGTAAAAAATTCCGAAAGTTATATTTTACGGGATGAGTAGGAACTTTCAGAACGATCCGTAGGCGAGTCCTGGAATCCTGCGAATCCCGTAAAATCACTTTTGGATCGTGTTGCGTACCGGGTGACTTCGTATAAACTATCACCCGCCGTAACTTTTTCATTTTTTATCGTACGAGAAAAATAAAACAAACTGTCATAAAAGGGAAATTTTTTCCGTTCCAAATCTGCATTGCAGTTTCCGGTAACTTTGCATATATATACAGGGGGCGACAAAGAGTTTTTTTAATGGAAACGCCTTGTATATTTTTAGCTAAAATGAAAGATCTTTTTTGTCTGATTTCAAATATGCCATACAAGTTAACATTTGGTTCAGCCGTTCTTGCGTTATTTAAGTTTAAATTGGCATAAAATAACTGTTAGTGTGACCTAAAGTTTGCTTATAAATAAATTATAATAAAACAGCCATTGAACAGAACTGAATAAACAATGTTTTACTGACTAACTATCAACAAAATAAAACAAAATAACATAGAATATTAATCAGAATGACTATTACCCCCCTCATTATCAATGCATTCTTGATAAACGGTTTGTAGGTGCTCAATTGCATTCTCTATAAAATTACTATTTCTCTCATTTAGATATCTTACTTCTTGAGTAATAAAATGTTTCATGTCCTCAACATTGCCAAAATTATGCTCATACACTTTATTTTTAATATATCCCACAGAAAATTGTCCATAGGCGTTAGATCGGGACTATTTGAAGGCCACGCAATAGTCCCGTTTCTTCTAATCCATTCACTGTAATTTGTATTCAAAAAATTATTTACTCCACGTATCACATGTGGTGGGGCACCAGTCATGTTGAAAAATTATGTTCATATACTGCCTCAACGGTAAGTTTTCTGGCATGTCTTGCAGTGTGTATTTCCAGAAATTGGTGATATAACGGTTCAGTCAATGTGTTTCTAAAAATGGGTCCTATTATTCCTATTTTTCAGCAGTCCGCACCATACATTAATTGTCATTCGACCTTGAAATTGAACTTCTCTGACAAACTGAGGATTTTGTTGTGCCAAGTGTCGATAATTTTGTCGGTTTGGTAATCCACTTGTGGAAAAACTTGACTCATCGGTCCATAATATTTTTTTCGAAGAAGTCTCTTTCATTATTCAATCTATTCAACATAACATTGCAGAAATTAAGTCTTTGGTTCTTATCCATTTGTGTTAATTTTTGAACTCAATGATGTTTGTAAGGCTTAAATCCATTTTTTTTTTACTTTTCGGATATACTCACGCGAACTTCTTCGTGGTCCGTAACGAGCACGCACTTCTTTAGAAGTAGTCCGTATTGACTGAGTGGGGTTTTCCACATAATGCAAAAGAATATTCAAATCGTGATTTTCAGTATTTTCATTTAGTTCTCTTTTTTTCTTTGCAAACTTGACGTTATTCTAAATTTGGTGAAAATATTTTTGATTGTGCATCTTGTGGAAATCAGACCATCAGGATGCCTTGCCGCGTAGGCACGTCGTGTAGCAGAAGCATTATAATTATTTTCAGCAAACAAACAAACAATATTTCGTTTTTCTGCCACAGAAAACACCATTTTAAAAATAAATTATTCAAAGGAATCGAATAAGTTACACTGACACTTATTATTTTAATGACAATGTCTGTTGAGAAACATTTGGTACTATTGTTTTCATGGCCTACTAACTATTCAAAAAGTTATTGGCCTCTATGCAGTGGTCATGAGAGCATATATCAAGATAATCAAATTTAAACTTAATTAACACAAGAACGGCTGAACCAAATGTTAACTTGTATGGTATATTTGAAATCAGACAAAAAAGATCTTTCATTTTAGCTAAAAATATACAGGGCGTTCCATTAAAAAAATACTCTTTGTCGCCCCCCGTATATATATGCAAAGTTATCGGAAACTACAATGCAGATTTGGAACGGAAAAAATTTCCCTTCTATGACAGTTTTTTTTATTTTTTCTCGTAAGTTGAAAAATGAAAAAGTTACGGGGAGTGATAGTTTATACGAAGTCACCCGGTACAATATTGTTTCTGCGGGCAATTATTATGTTAAAAAGACTCTGGATGGATACATTACTTATGAATATTAATTACCCCATTATACCAATTACTTATATTAATATTATTAGGGATAGTAATAGAAGTGGCAAAATTGAAATTATTATTATTAGGCGTATCAGTATTTGCACTAATTTTCGAAATATTAATTTCAATCTGTGGTGCTATGTGAATTATGTTTCTTAAAGAATTTTCTACGTATTCCTCTAATACACTGGTTGATTTCCAGCCTCCTTGTCTCTTTAAATTGGTTATACTACCACCTTCATCAGCTAATAAAGTAGCTGAGCTTCTTGGCAAACAGTGCCCGGTGTATTCTTTGGGATGCTTTAATTTAAGAAATTCAGCAATTTTGCAGGCGATATTACCAAAAGTGTGAATATCAATAAGTTGTGTAGTACATTTTCCGTTTTTGTAAGATACAAATCATCTACGATGTGGTGTGTTTGCTGGAGGTAATGACAAATATTTCCTGTATAAACAAATATTATTTTCTTTAGTGACGACAAGGTTCTTTCCATATTCGTTTTGCATTATTGGGAATTTTAATTACTAACATATTTATCTTATCTTCTATATCGTCTAAACTCATTTTACAAAACTCTTCACGAAGACAAGCACCTGCTAAACCAATGATCAATGCAACCTTAAATATGCATAAAAATTAATCCAAAAGAAGTAGAGAAATTACATTTAATTATATTTTAAAGCTTTCGACGCTTTAAAACATGAGCTGCTTTGTGCCAAGCTTGCCCACTACGGGTTTGATGACATTGCGGTAAAATTTTTCGAGTCCTACCTTTCCGAAAGGTCACAGAGTGTAGTGCTGCAGGGCAAATGTCATCTTTGTTGCCTGTAGTATCAGGTGTACCGCAAGGTTCGATACTGGGTCCGCTTCTGTTTTTGATATACTCAGCAGATATTTTGAAACGTATAGAGATTGGTTCTTATCAAGCATATGCTGATGATATTCAGTTAAAATATAGTTTTCTCCCTTATGAACATCATATTGCTGAGTATAACATGAACAGAGAGCTAAATATTATAAATAATCTATCAAGGAAACACAACCTTTTATTGAACCCTAAAAAGTCACAGGTTCTCTACTTTGGTGGGGTCAAGGCTGCTCGCCTGAGCGAGAAGGTAGACATAAATATTAATGGACAAACTGTGCCGGAGGTAAAATCATCGAAATCGTTAGGGGTCGTAATGGATGGTGGCCTTAAATTTGATGAACATGTTAACTCCCTCATCAGAAAGGCTTACTGTAATTTAAGAATTATATATGCCAATCGGAGATTCTGTCCAAAAACTTAAAGTCATGCTTGTTGAAACCCTGGTACTTTCATTTTTAATTACTGTTCATTCGTTTATGGTCCGTTTTGACTTTGCATATCGGCGGAAGGATTCAACGGGTTCAAAATTCATGTTGTCGTCTTGTGTGTTCCTGCGCAAATTTGATCATGTATCAGAAAGTATCAGGGATTTGAAATGGCTAAATATGGCAAATAGAAGACGGTTGCAGTTTGCCGTTTTCTTGCATAAAATTATGACCTCTGGCATCCCTGACTACCTGCGCGCAAAACTAATAGCACGCAACACCTTCCATGATAGAACTATAAGCAATGGAAGTATGTTGGCGGTACCGAGATATTTGACGACTTTGTTTCGGAGTGGCTTTACTTATCAGGCTACAAATCTCTATAATAAATTACCAAATGATATTAAATCTTTGAGTGTTGAGGCTTTTAGAAGGAGATACCGAGCATCTCTTTTTCAGTCACAGTAGTTTTAGGCATCCGCATATTGTTCTTTAGTTGCTTGAATGTGTGTGTTTAGGTGTGTGTATTTGAGCATTTCTTAAATTTACTTATATAATCTTATTTTTATTTATTAGTTATATTTGCAATCTGTTTGCCATTTTTTCTTTAATATTGTGAGAACTCCAGCCTGTTGGGGTTATATGGTGGAGTAGCCGATTACTAATTGGCTAAATATCGCCCTAATATGGTTGGCTGTGATAGGGTTAATTTACAAATCTCATCTTATAGATGTAATATACCTAACTGTGTTATTATAACCTTATCACCTAATAAAAGACGATTATTATTATTATTATTATTATATTACCTTTGTTACTAGGTAGATATTATCTCAAGCTTCTGATAAGAATTTATCTACTTCTTCTTTATTCAATACTCCCGATTTTTTTGGTTTGTAGCCAACGGATTTTCTTTTAAGGAAAGCAATAACTTTTGGACTTAAGCAATAAGGAGTTGCTCCAGAGGCTTAAGGGCTTTAGGATTTTAGATTTTTCTATTAAATATGCAAAAATGACTTCTTTATTCATAGTATGCACTTTTTTATCATTGCTCCATTTTTGAAATAAATTTTAGACCAATTTATTCTCTTGACTTTAGCGGCAATAATTCATAAGTAGCCTTTTTAGCAGCTTCACTAATCTCAGGTGGAATTAATTCGGCTTCACTTTTACTATTGATTTCCATTTTTTGAAATGGAAAAGCGAAAACACTCTAGAATCTTTTATGACAAGCGCTGTCATAATAAAAATACAAGTGTATATTGTTACCAAGGCTGCCTACGTAGATACCCAAAATCGTTCCGAAAGTAAAAAACTCGTTCCAAAATTGAAAAAAATCGTCCCCAAAATAGTTGCTTTCGGTATGATTTGTATAAAGTGGAACTTTCGATTTAATAAATCATACCGAAAGTTTTGTTTTGGGCACGGCTGCAGAAAAAAAATACTTCGGTTTATCAAAGCGCCTACCGCACGAAGGTTTGTACTTTACACGAAAAGTTTTAGCCCATTTTTACCATCATCATAACTTTGCTTTCGTTCTACTTAAAGGTTTGAAGTTTGGTACGTAAATTCACATAATTATTCTGTTCCTGTGAAAGTTATGTCAAGTGACTTCTGATATTCGATTATGAAAATCCCCCATTTTACTATTGACTGACTGACTCATTAACTCATCAAAATTCTGAGGCACTTCCAGAGGAAGTAGAAACTTGAAATTTGGTATATAAATAGGTTTTAGGACACAAGTAAAGAAAGAAATCTGAAACCTTCACATTGTTACCCGGAACGCCCTGTATATTAAAGGAGTATTTTAGAATTTTGCGATCTGATTGAACCTGGGTTTCTGAGGTCTAACTAGGCGCGGTTAAAGGGACAATACAATTAGCAATTTTTGTACTTCATATTCAGTCTAAAGGTAAGGTTCTACCTACAAAGCAAGGAATACTAAGAAAAAAGGCATGAGATCCCCTCTCCATTTTTTTCTTTTATTAAACTCAAAAAAAGAAAAGAGATCTCACCAAAAACACTTATGTAAATTAAAAGCCAAGTTCCTATCCTAAAATCTCGGCCTCTTAAAGTACTGAGATCTAAAATCCACGAGCCTCAGATAACAATAAAAATAAAACATATTATATTGTTGCTTGAGAAAAAATCTTGACATTATTTGTCAAAATCAACAAATACTTTATTGCTGCTTGACATATTATATTCACTTATTATTATTACATGGAGTAACTGAAAATAGTTATTTTCCTAATTAGTAAGCAAAGTGATACTTTTTCTACTTGCGAATACTTTTTCTACGAGCGTTTTATCAAAGAAAATGATTATTAGAAATATACGAATATTTCAGTAAAAATTAAAAATCCAAAGTAAATAATTACATTTTATTTTAACTGATTATACAAAAAACTATTATTAATTATTATTAACAATATTAATGTTAAAAGTATCTACAATTAGTTGCATGTTGAAGGTTTATGGCCGATTTCAAATGATTTCTTAGGAACGTCGATGATGATTCGCTGCTCGATGTTAAGACGAAATCGTGTGTTTTAGCTGATTGAACAGCGTCTGTGGAACAGGACATTTCATCTGGCTTCTTGAGAGTTTTTGGCTTGTTGCAGTTTAATTTTTTTTACTTAACCCCTTTTTGCAGCCTGTTGATTCTTTAATGTATCCCTCGGCTACCGTTGTCGATTTCCAACCGCCTAACCGCTTTATATCTATGGTCCATTTCCGGAATTTGCAAGTAACGTTGCAGAAGATCGCCGGAAGCTGTGGCCGGTATATAGCTCTGGATTCGGCAACTTTAAAAATGCTGCTATCTCAGAAGGCATCTTTCCAAATGTATTGATCCCAACGCATTGTTGTGTGCAAATTTCCCTTTTGAAATATACGAAAAACCGTGGATGTGTTGTCGGTGGCCGTAATGCTGTATACTTCCGATATAAGAACAAATACTTTCCGTCGTTGATCCCTTCAGACAGGACGAAAGTACGTGAGGTATAGTTTTTTGCGTCTGGAATCTTCACAACAATTAGGTTGCCTTTGTCCTCGATGTCGGATGTTTTCATTTTTGCGAGTTCTTCTCGTCTGCAGGCGCCAGCAAGTCCGAAAATGGTCGCAATGTTTATTAAAAGATATATTTCATCAGGTGCTTCATTAATAAATGTAGATATTTCTTATTTTGAAAAAATCCTTGACTTTTTTGGCCGACATTTTGTTTCTTAATAAATGCTGCTAACTTATAAAACTGGCCAATATCTACATTTTTCTTGATCTTTAAAACACTTTTCAGCATGGAGTATTTCGACCATAAAGTATTTGGACTAAATTTCTTGCTTAATTTGAGAAAATAGGCTAAAAGTACCTCCTCTAGTTCTAACGCCTTTTTCTTCACACCATGTTTCAAATAAATTATACCGTTTCTCGTACTTTTCTTTTGATTTTGCCGGCAGGAGCTCTAAGTTGGCCAAGCGGCTTTTAAAACATCGTCTGGCAATTCTTCCTCAATTCTTATAAACTTATTTTAAACTTTTTACCGAATTTTCTGATGCTTTCGTGACATTAGAAAATGTTTGTACTTGGTTTCTGCAGCAACAAGAAAAATTCTTTGATTTTTTATTGTTTAGCATGGTTTATAAAATACATGGTGCATGGAAAAATATTAAAATGATAATAAAAAAAATTGATATGGGATATTTACTAAGCTCCAAATGTATCTAAAATTCAATAAAGCACAATAAAATAATATGTAGAACCCTTTTTTTAATATTATTTCATCCAGAAGTTATTAATACATTAAAAAATCGACCATAAATACGGCAAATATTCAGAACGAAAATGCGTGCGCAGAGTTTCCGTGCGCAAAGTTAAACTTTGCGCACGCAAGTAAAAAAATGTTTTTTTGTTTTAACTAAACTATTAAAAATTAAGAAGAAATTTAGACAAAAGAAAATACACTAAAACTTGCAACGGCTTCGTATGTTGCATAAAATAGTCACAACTACTAATATATATATATATATATATATATATATATATATATATATATATATATATATATATATATATATATATATATATATATATATATATATATATATAAATATAAACTTTCTTACCTTTACGATTTCAGAATAGTTTTATTTTTCCGCACACAGTGCGGAAAGTGCTACTTTGCGCACACAAGTGCGTATGCAAAGTTTAACCTTGCGGACGCTCGTGGTAAAAATATTTTTAGTGCCGTTATTCAGTGTTAATAAAAGGTCCTGTGAAAAAGGTATCTGCGCTGCCTGCGCTCGTTTGCTAAATGAGGCTTAAGAAATTAAACATTTGTGTGAAATGTACTACTGTCATCAAAACTATAAATGGGGTTAATAGGAGGATAAAAAATATTGTTAATCTGAAAAATAAAGAGAGTTAGTGCTATTACTGAGCCTTGGATACTATAGCACTGATTTGGTGGAAGCTAGATGAGTGGCCCTATATCATAACGTCGCCTAAAAGAAAAACGGGAGATCCAAGCACATAATTTAGATAGAAGATCGTAGGAAGGAAGTTTATTAAGGGGCGCAGCGTATCAAAGGTAGTAAAAGGCCTCAGATATGTTAAGAGACTTGTTCCAATATTTTAATATTAGGGAATTGATATGTTTTACAAACAACTGATAGCAAAAGGTAATAGGTGGCTCACGTTTGACCTTCCAACTCTCCCGAAAAAATTCTGTAACAAAAGAAATTTAAAAGAAGCAAGTTACGATAGGTGACACCAAAGAGAGAATATTACCTTTTACTGCTAATGCATTCAAAAAATGTTGTCTATTTATTGAAATAAGAAAAAGAAACATTTTCCACAAATATTCAGTTACAGCTCTTCAAAAAACTGTAAAACCATTTCGTTCTCCTTCAGAGTAGGGATAAAATAAAAAATTTTATTACTCATTAAAAAATTATAAAATTATAAAGTAAAACAAAAAAACTTTTGCTTATTGAGTAACAACAAAGGACTTACTTAATCGTGGTCTGGTAAAATTTTGGTCAAGTAGGTACTAATGTGCCAAAATCAATTATATTTAAAAGAGGGATGAAAACCAAAAATTTTGACCTTTTTATACCCAATATAGAAGGTTTATCATTGTAAAAATATTTTGAGGGTGGTCTGGCAAACAGTTGTGTCAAGAATAAGGGTGCCAGACTTAAATTTTTATATTCTACTGATCAAAACTCCTTTGAATAGTAAAACATTGTACTTATGTCTTATACATCAATTTTACAAAAATTAGAAAAAAATTGGTCAAGTTACAGATTACCAAACCGTTGGTTTATTACTTGTCTAATATCCAAGTAATAAAGTCTATTTTTGTATTTATTCTTGTTTACCCCGTTTTACGACGGTCGTCGCTTGGTTTAATAGGGCATAATCAATACATTTTTATGACACCCAAAAAAAACGAAAGTGATCAAAATCTAACAAAAATATATTTTACGCGCCTTTGAAAACTGAACGACTGTAATACGAGGAGTCAGAAATCGTTCTTGTAAATTAAAACAGCATTATAGCAATTTATTTTATATACAGACAATAAAATTGTAAACATTGTTTTATTTTATAAAAAATAAAATACCTGAGCTAGTATGAAAAATGGAAGAAATAATGGCCTTTGGCAATTTGTTCTCGAAAAATCCAATGTTGGGTACTAAACCTAATATTTTTTTCGCAAACTGTTAACAGTAACAGTCTAAGAGCTGGTGACCGCCGTACGTCATACCATAAAAGTGGAAAGTTTCTCTGCTCAATGTATTCAACAGGGGTAGGTACGATTGGCTACTAATAAGCTTCGTACTCTTTATATATATATATATATATAATATATATATATAATATATATATATATTTTTTAATATAAAATATATATATATAAATAAATATATATTATAACTTTGACAATATTACTCTAATTTTTTATATTTTGTCAAATATTTAAAATTATTATAAATAAAGGATAAAATTTTTTAAAATTTTTATGGCGTAATCTTGTTAAGTATGTATTTCAGAAGGGTGCCACGAAGCAAACAATTTTTACGAAAATTATTTAAACAATTTTTTTAATGTACAATGAGGACGAAATTAAAAAAAAACTTTGTTAATTAACTATTGTTTAACTTGTAGAAAAATTAACTTTAAGTTAAATTTTCAACAGGAGAAAATTATTTGAAGTGTTATGAATACACCATATTTTTTAAAAATTTTCAATTAATATTAAATAAGTACCTTAAATGGAATTATTTAGTGTAACGTAATCGCTTTTAACTCCGAGTGCGCAACCAAAAAGGTCGCGCAGAAGCCCATTTTCAGCGTTAAATTAAAATTATAAATAATGGAGATAGAGTTTCGGAAGTCGGGACTTTTTTTTTGGAAATTTCTTCCTCTTTATGGACCTTTTTTGCAATTTCCTCTATCTGTTATGGTTTTTAAGTTATCATCAAAAATCAAAATGGCTTTTTTTCTTTTTCGTTTTTTCTTAATAACAATTGCAATTTTTATTGGCAGAAAAAATCCTTAAAATACCTTTTTCAGATTTGCATTCCTCGTCGAATGAGCTACAGCTTATATTTTTCGAAGCCTTCTAACTATTTTTTGCGGGAAACACAGTTCTCGTATTAGAAAAAAATCAAAATAACAGTCGTGATGGTGAATATTCAAAGATTGTGAATACCCATTACTAGTTAAAGTTAAAATGTCGAGTTTTTAAAATAAATAAAGACAATGATCTTTAATTTATCCTACATTATTGTTTATGACCTTTAAGTAAACACTAAAATCCACCAAAATACGGTTGTCTTTTTTTGACCTTTGAATTGAAAGCTTTTTAAATTTTTTACCATTTATTACATTTTTTGGAAGTCATGTTTGTATTTTGTGTTATCGCTTTAAAATTTCCAGAAGAGTTTTTAATATATATATATATATATATATATATATATATATATATATATATATATATATATATATATATATATATATATATATATATATATATATATATATATATATATATATATATATATATATATATATATATATATATATTAAATTTTTTTTACAATATATATATTAAAGTAATTAAGCCATAATAAATTAATACTTAACTTGTTTATTTTTAATCAATTACCTGGCTGTTTTTAAATGCATATAATAGTCTTTTTAACGCTATAAAGAAATAGTAAAAACGTCAAGCTATTTTATTAGTTAAACAAAATTATTTTCTATAATATTCAAACTAAAAAAAATGTAAATAAAATAAAAAATATTTATAATTATTTACTTTAATGGACATGGCAGGCAATGAACTTTGGCAAAAAACGTTTTGGTTAATTCAGTCAGGGAGTTAATTTGCCAACAACATATTCGTAAATTAATATTATATTTAAAATTAGCTTGAAACTTATTAGTAACTAATTATAAATTAAATAATCAGAAAATTAAACTTGAAAAAAAATAATTTTTTTATCACAAATAAATTGTTTTTATTTAATCAAATAACATTTTCTTATTGACTTAGCTATAAAATCACAATAACAATTTATTTTTTTTTATTAAATCGGTTCTGAAAAATTCAAATAGATAATTTTATACTCCTATTTTCGTTAATTTTTATGTCATGTTTGGAACGTTTGTAACAAATTACTCCACAAATATTATTATTCAGAATTTATTAAATCCTGGATAATCATATAAACTGTCCCAATATTTTTCGGAACAATTATTGGCATATTATATTTTTCCCTCTCTAACGCTGGAAGTTTCCATCTACGCTAAAAAACCTATTAATTTCAGACTAGTATCAATTGATATAAATAAATTTGCAATTCTTACGTAAAATCGATTTTTTACCCTACATTCAAAAAAAACATGTAATTAATCATTAAAAATCAATAACGAAATTTGCAAGCTTTTAACATTCGTTAAAAATATTTGTTATTTAGTACTCTATTTGATTTTTAAAATCAGTTTTTGTTAGTATTTTACAATGAAAGTTGTTAATCAATTTAAAAATCATTAAACTAAAAAAAATTATTATTTATTTTTAATTAAATATTATAAAATAATTATTTTAAAAATATAATATAAAATTAATTATTAAAATTAATATAATATATAACCGTATATTCACCATATACATATTTTTTGAATATGTTTGTATTTGTGTTATGCTTTAAATATAGAAGTATTACATTATATATATATATATATATATATATATATATATATTATATATATATATATATATATATATATATATATATATATATATATAGTTAAATTTTCTTTCCTATTCCTTGCTATGCCTCAATTTATCTAGTTCAATTTGTATTAAAAGAATAAATATACAAAGACACAATAAAATAAGTATTTAAGATACTTGTAAGCTTGCTTTTTGATTTTTAAAGTCAATTTACCTAGGCGCTTAAAAGTTTTATACAATGAACAGAATTTATAATCGAGGTAAAACCTTAATATTAATCGCTCCTTATTAAAAGTTTTAACATAGTTAAAAAACCGTTCTTGCAAGGCCTTGAGTTTTATTGAAACCGTTTATTAAAGTTTCAATAAAAATTAATAATGATTGGCTGGATAATAATTCAAACCCTAAAACGTCAATAATGATAATTTATCATTAAAAAATAAAACACATACATTTAAATAGAGGTGTCACATTATTACCTTTAATGGATCATGGACAAAGGCATATCGTACCTACTTTTGCTGCAAAAGTTAAACTTGTTTGTTGTGTTAAATTGTTCAGGTTGGCAGGGCCAGATTTAACTTTTTGCCGCCCATAGGCTAACATATTTTTGCCGCCCTAATATGTCAATATTTTTTGAATATCAGAACAGAAAATATAGCATTAAAAGAAGTAAACTTCATTAGTAATTCTTTTAAAAAATTAATAAACAAATTTACCAAAGTAAATCATAATGAAAATTAAATAATAATTCTTGAAAACAAACAAAGGACATGGCACACTTCTTATGAATTTGAGTCACCGACAGATTTTTTTGAAATTTTAGTATTTTATTTTGGAAGTCCAAATAAGCATTTTCTTTCATTGCGCCAACCTTGTACCCTTGTAGCTATACAGGGTAATACCATAAAGTAAAGCCAAAAATTCTTTAAAATATTTATTTTATTTATTACAAAATACTGTCGGTTACCCTAGACTTAGACTGATAAAATTAGGCATTTTTTATATAAAAAGAATATATGTTCTATACAAAATACTTATTTTATCGTGTACAGGGTTTTTATTTGTCATGTTCTACAGGGTGAACGTTTTATTAATGAACCAACAAATATACAGTCCAGTAGGCCTAAATATAATAAATTATGTCAGTTACTATTATAACCTATAGGAATTTCGTAACTTGGCAGTAACCATACATCCAAAAAAGTCATTTTTAGATACTGGGTGAACCAAAATTATATGGCAATTTATTTAATTTTCCGTTTGGTTGTAAAAATCACCATCTACTTTTCAAAATTTTAAATAATGCTAGGAAATTAAAATAACAAGTCTTAAATCCATATGAACCAAACAAATATTTTTATATTTTAAAATTTTTAATAAAATAATAAATATGTTTGTATTAATAATTATTTTTTTTTATTTATTTAATTATTTTTTATTATAAATATTTTAAAAAAATAATTTTTGTAACTATTTAAATAATTAAAAAATATTATTATATAATATATAAATATTTATATATATATAAATATATATATATATATATATATATATAATATATATATATATATATATATATATATATATATATATATATATATATATATATATATATATATATATATATATATATATATATAAATAAAAAAACCGTCATATAATTTGGTTCACCCAGTATCTACAAATGACTTTTTTGGGGGGAGATGCTGTATGTATAAATAAGTTACTGCCAAGTTACGAAATTCCTATAGGTTATAATAATAACTAACATAATATATTATATTTAGGCCTACTGACCGTATATTTGTTGGTTCATTAATAAATCGTGCACCTTGTAGTACATGACAGATAAAATCCCTGTACACGATAAAAAAAAAGTACTTTGTATGGAATATATATTATTTTTATATAGAAAATGCCTAATTTTATTAGTCTAGGGTAACTAGACAGTATTTTGTAATAAATAAAATAAATATTTTTAAAAATTTTTGGCTTTATTTTATGGTATCACCCTGTATGGCTACAAGGTTGGCGCAATAAAAGAAAATGCTTGTTTGGACTTCCAAAATAAAATACTAAAATTTCAAAAAAATCTGTCGGTGACTCAAATCAATTTCATAATATAAAAACAAAATATAAATTGAAATGGTAAAACAAGTCTTTTTTTGAAGTATGGTATTATTTAATTATGGGCAAAACCCTATACTAATATTTTCCTTTGAGTCTTTTTTCTGCAAGATCATTAATAATATTATTAAAATTTACGAACATTTTTAAAAAAATTATTCGTAAATTTGCCGCCCTAGGCTTCAGTCTACTCAGCCTTTGCGTAAATCCACCCTGCAGGTTGGACCACCGGTTTATGATTTTTGTAAATTAGAATACAGTGGCAAGTCATCAATTGGTAGCCAACTGATGACTTGCCACATGAACATACTTTACCCCATATTATTACCCTATCCAAATTATTTGGAGTATCATAAAAATGGTTACAAAAATACACCTGCTTTAATAAACGTGCTAATTATAAACATTAGACAGGTTATATTCGAAATGAGCAACGATGTATGGAAAAATTTGTGTGAAATGTCACAGAAAAAGAAAATAAATATTTGATTTTACCACATGTAGCATCCATAATCATTCAACCTGAAGACTTTTGTCTGTCACATTACTTTGTTGGTTAATGTATAATGTAATATTAATTTAATTAAAAAAATGTAAGGTTTGTCCAGAAAGTTTTTTAAAACCCTGTTTAAAAAATATTTTGGTATATATTTTTTTGAAATCTTACCTACAAAATAATTTTTTATGCAAAATACCTTGTTTTAAGGAATTATCAAGTTCAGTGTTTGCCTTATATCCCCTGTACCAAAGCATGAGGTCAAAAGTATATTTGATTTTAAGATCTATGTATGTATAACCTAATACGTATGCAAAGTATAATTTTATTATCGACAAAGCCGTTTCTGACTTATAAGGGGGGAGGCGCACATACATTCCCATTATTTATAGAAACAGACCAGGGTAAAAAACACGCTTTTCATAACATAGCAAAAACGTTAAAGTCCGAGATGCCACCGCTTGATTTCTACGTTCATCTGTTTTTTTTTTAATTGAAATACATTTAATAACAAGTTAACCATAAATAGAGTAATACAACATTTTTCATTTTGAAAAAATCGCAATGTAGGTAAAAAATTGTTTTGTTACTTATTTAAAAAGAATAGTTTATGTAGACCAAACTTATTTAATATTAATATTTATATTTTATTACTTTATTGGCTTTAGCCTTGTAAAGCAAGTAAAGGTATTTTTTTATTAGTTAAAGGAAGTATAGTAAAGACCTAATGGCAAAAGCATTATCATACCTGTGAATGCTATGCAATTTAACAATGTTGGGATGGTTTTTAAACGACTGCAAAAACATAATTTCTCTGAATGTCCTTTGAGCATCAGTCTGATTTCTAAAAGCATCGAATATTTTCTTCACAGCCACTACTTCTTTTGATTTTCTATCAACAGCTTTCCATACAATTCCATATGCTCCCTTTCCCAGTCTTTTTTGAATATCAAATCTTTTCATGATATGGTCATCGATTTCAGACATTTTATCCTTAACCTGTGCCATATCGTGTCTAGGGTTTGCTTAAGATAATAAGTTTCCTATGTAAAATTCTTGTAAATGGACATTTTAAATCAACATAAAATAATTGTCATCTTGATTGACGTTGAATTATTTTTCGCTAAAAGGGGAGAAAGTTGTTAAACTTAAAATTATAGGCTGGAACACTTTTTAAATATATTTTGTTTATGAATGATTAAGTTTGGTATATCCTCTACAGAGTGAAACAATTTCGAAGCTTATTATTGGGATCTCTACTTAAACTAGCACAACCACACCTAAACTTTGAATTCTATTTATGTTCATATTTTTTTGGCTCTTTTTAGGTTATTTTATTACCCTGTTTATATTTTTTCTCGTTTTTTTTAGACAAATGCGTGGTTCTGCTAGCTTAAATTAGGCTAGCAAAAGCACACCAAGTTCTTTTGTTTTAATAGATAAATTTTTTTTTGCTTTTTTTAATATTTTGCCAATATAAAACTAAATTTTTGTGGGCCCTTTAAATATTGTAAAACTTAAAGTTTGGTTAACCGTAAAAAAGGAAATTTAAAAAATTTAAATTTTATTCCTTAAAAAAGAAACTAAATACAAATAATATATAAAAAGTTGAAAAATAGAAAGGCGCTCATTTAAAGGATGTAAATTTTGCTTTTATTATCTCTTATATTAAAATAAGGTAATTTTATAAAAGTAATTTTATTATAAGTAGGATCAATTTTGAAAACGTTTTTATTTAGAGTTATTATTTTAGGCACCTTAATTTACTTTATTTTGTTGTTTTGGCCTCCTCATTCAGTAATTTTTTTTTCTTTGTGATTCTGCTAGTTTAGGGTTAAGCCAGCAAAACCACATCAATATATTTAACTAACAAAACATTTATCAAACAAACTGCATGCCGTATTTTTAGGCGTTGTAACTACCGTATTTAATTTTTTTTTGTTCTTCGTTTTGAAAGAAAATTATAGTTCAAAACACCTTGTGTTTTCGATCCCTTAACTACATTATTATTTTAGGCTCTTTAGTATACCCAGTTTTATTATTGTTTATTGCCATATTTAGCAAATAGTTTTTTTAACTTTGTGGTTCTGCTAGCCTAAGGTTACGCCAGCAGAACCACATCAGTATCTCCAAATAACAAATCATTTTTAAAATAAAATCATGCCATAGTTTAAAGTTCTTTTGAAGATATGCTATATTATCTTTGTTATTTTAAAAATACCGTAATTAGGAATATAAAAAAAGATATACCTTATGCTTTTTAATATTTAGGATATGTCATAATTTTGGGTCTTTTTTTTAAGCTCTTTGATATACCCAGTTTCATTGTTATATTAATTTCTTAATTTAGCAAATATTATTTTTTGAACTTTATGGTTTTTGCTAGCAAAAGATTAAGCTGACAGAATTAAAAAGTTACAAAAATGTTATTTACTAAATTAGGCGATTTAAAATAATGAAACTAGGTATACAAGGGAGCCTAAAATGATGGTGTACTCTAAGGGGTTATACAGGGTGTCCCAGAATATGTGGGCAATGTCTTGGAATTTAATTGAAAACCTACAAAAATTATGACAAGTTCCCATAAACTTTTTTCCTACGAGTCTTCCCTACGGAGATACAGGTACTTAAGGTACGACTCTGGAAATAGTTTTTTTATATAACTTTTAAAATACTAGGCGTAATTTAATATTTTGTTAATGTGATGGTTACTAGATAAGTATTTTTAAAATAAACCCATTAAATCATATTTGGCTTATTTAGTTTGCTAGGGACGGACTAGCTCTGACACAATAATGACAACTTTTTTAACACCCTGTACGATAAAGGCCCAAAAATATTATTTTTGGATAGCTTTAACCTTAAACTAAAAAAAAAGATATTCTTGATTGACATCGATAAAATCAACTGTTTACGACAAATAAAATATGTTTGGTAATTTTTTTTTTTCATTATACAGGGTGTTTGTACGTCAATATTTAAGGAGGCAATTTTTGGGTCAATTTTAAGAAAAAAACTTCATAAGAACGTATGTCCTAAACGTCTTAACTTTTGATATACAGTGTGGTAAAAGTTTTAAAAATAAATAATTAATTATTAATATTTGTAATACCACTTTAGATACTTTAATGAAATTGGCATATATGTACTATATTTCAAGAAGCATTTTTTAGTGTACCAATTTTTTTATATTTGCCAAAATAGGCAGGTCAAATTCTGTACGAACACCACTGGTGGAAATAAAAAAACATGTGGTACACTAAAAAATGCTTCTTAATACATAGTACATTTATGCCAAATTTCATTAAAATATCTAAAGTGGTATTACAGATATTAATAATATATGATTAATTTTTGAAAATTTTACCACCCTGGGATGTCAATCAAGAATACCTTTTTTTTAGTTTAAGGTTAAAGCTATCCAAAAATAATATTGTTGAGCCTTTATCATACAGGGTGTTAAAAAAAAATGCTATTATTCTAGCTAGTCCGTCCCTGGCAAACTAAATAAGCCAAATATGATTTAATGGGTTCATTTTAAAAAACTTATCCAGTAACCATCATATTAAAAAAATATTAAATTACGCCTAGTATTTTAGAAGTTATTTAAACAAAGACGACTTCCAGGGGCGTGCGTTATGTACCTGTATCTCCTTAGAAGAGGGTCATAGAAAAAAAGTTTATGGGAACTTGTCATAATATTTTAGGTTTTCTATTAGATTTCCTAGAGATTGCTCACATATTCTGGGACATCCTGTATATAGTTAAAATTTTCAAAAAATTTCTTTTTTTTTAATTTTATTTTTGTGATGTGCCAGGTGTCCCAAATTCAAGCCTCATCATTGGGATCTCGGAAACTTGAAGAAATACGAGGTCGGTTAAATAGAGGCAAAGTTGCACAATTTGATTCTGATCAAAATGACACCTTAAAAGTTTAAAAATCTTGAATACTTCCGAAGACTTTTGTAAAAAACCGAATATTCGCAATTTCATTTTTATTTTTTTATGACTCTATTTGAACAGATATAACAAAATAAAGAGTGACCGCGAAAACAGTATATTTTTAGTCTATTTTCTTACCCTTGCCAGAGACCCTAAAATTATTCTGCATATGTCAAATTATCGCTAATGAAAAATCAAAATGAGCATATTTATTGGTTTTTTGAAAAATGTCAAAAATCATTCAATAATTAGGGTTGATATGATGACGCAAAATTAAAATATATAAATAATATTAATACGAATAATATCAATACGAATAAAAATATTTCTAATTGTATTTTTTTTTTATAAAATAAAAAATCTTAAAAATAGAAAATAATTTATTTTTATATTAATAAGGGGTATTATAGTTGAAAGTCCACCCTTAAACTCGCTAAGGGGGTTAAATCATCCCCTAAATATGAAAAAAATTAAAAATAACTTAAAACATCTAGGATAAACTACTAGGATATTCTAAATTATTAGAAATTCAAATCGTGTACTTCCCACCAGTATCTATTTAAGAAAACCACCCCTAAAACGAGGGAGTAAACTACCCCCAAACGTAATAACCTACGAAAATATCATAGCAGTATAAAAAAACTGTCGAATTTTTTTTATTAGATCTTACTTTTCTCACGTCGGGGTAGTTCATCCCTTCGTTACAAGGGGTGGTGTTCTTATAGATACAAAGTACACGATTTCAATATTTCTAATGATTTAGAATATCTAAGTAGTTTTTCCTAGATTTTTCAAGTATTTTTTGATTTTTTTTGTCTATTCAGGGGATAATTTAACCCTTTTAGCGAGTTTAAGGGTGGACTTTCAACTATATTACGCCCTCATTTATAAGAAAATAAATTATTTTTCATTTGTAAGGTTTTATTTTATATAAAAAATACAATAAGAATCTCTTTCATTCTTATTGATTTTATTTGTATATTTTAGTTTTGCGTTATTATATCAACCCTTAATTAAGGGTGATTAACGATATTTTTTTAAAAAATACAAAAAAATATGCTCATCTTGGTTTTAAATCACCAATAATTTGACATATGCAGAACACTTTTAGGATTTTTTTAAGGTCTCTGGTTGAGAAAATAGGCTAACTTTGCGGTTACTCTTTTACATTCCCATTGCTGCTTTTTCTATTTTACAAGACAGTGTTATTAGAATTATACACCTACGTTTCGTCATTGAGCTCCATCATCAGCTTTTTTTTTAAATACGGTCCTGAATTTTTTATTACGGATTTTTGGAGCTTTCAGGATCCCAAAACCAAAGATGTATCACATCTAATTTTTCTTAAATGTTTTCCTACCAAATTTATTATTTGTCTCTCTCTAACACATAATTTTTAAGGAAATTGCCATGAAGGGGTCGTCCATTAAACACGTGACTTTTTTAGCATTTTTTAACCCCCTTCCTCCCCTCTGGTGATACGTAGTGAAGTTTAAGACTAACCACCCCTCCCCTATCCGAAATGACGTGTATTTTTTTAGTACAAAGTATCTTCAAAATTTTAGAATATTACCTTATTTATAATAATTATAATTACGGATAATAAGTTATAAGTATTAATGGACTAATTCAATTTTGGATAATTAAGGAACTTGATAAAACATTTCCAAACATATATTAAGATTGCTGGTTGTTTTTGACTGGCATAAAAATAATAAAGAAAAGGTGTAATCATGTGAAAAACTTATAATTGCATTGATACCGCCGCTTTTCGGTTCTTTAGAAATCGCGCGCTTAACTACAAAATAAATACACGTATATCTCACTACAACCCCCTCCCTCCCTGTAATATTTCGTGATGTTTGTACATATACATATTTAAGTGCACACACAGAAAATTTCTAGTCAATGCTGCGAATATTATTGAAATAAGACACACATTTTCTCAAAACTGTGTTGTTAAAGTCAGTGAGTAAAATTTCTCGGAAACAACTTAACACATTAGTCTCAAATTTTAACACAAGCTGTTTAAGTATATTTTTTAGTAATTAATCGGTTTTTTTATTCGCCAATCAATATTTTTCATGTAAATAAACAATTTTAGGCTTAAATTTTTGTCAAAAATCGATTTCTTTTTAAGCAATCTCCATTTCAACAAAACAAATTATTTTGCTTATTTTTTCGATCAATTACAAGGTAATACATTATATTAATAAACCATTTTTTTTTATTTTAAATGATTAAGTCCAAAGAAATCGTGCTAACCACAAGACGTCTTTTTTCTTAGAGGTGTCTTCGAAGATTAGCTATAGCAGCTTCTAAAATTATTATTTTTACAAATAAAATAATGTTAACATACAGCTTTTTAACTTTAACAAATTAAAAGGTCTTTTCAAGAAAAATGTTTGAAAAATCAATTTTTTTGGCCTCCTAACTGTATATTGACCCTAACAAAAAAAGACACACCGTATATCTTTTATGATTTTTTTTTAAATGCAAAAAATAAAAAAATGTATATTGTAGGTAAACAGAATTAAAATATGATGTGCCTTTTGTCATTCAGAAATATTAATGTGGTTATGCTATTTTAACCTTGCAGAACCACAAACCTTGAAAAAGATTATTTTTACTAAATTAAGCAATCAAAATAGTGAAACTAATTATACTTAGGTGCCTAACAAGAGACTAAAATGATGGTGTATTTAAAACATCAAAATACACAAGGTTTAAAAAAAATGTGTGTTTGGTCAACTGTAAATACGATAGTTACAGAGCCTAAAAATATGGCATGCGTTTTATTTAAGAGATATTTTATTATTTAAAGATATTGATGTAGTTCTGCGGGCTTAATCTTCATCTAGCAGAACCACAAAGTTAAAAAAAAAATAATATTTTCTAATTTAAGCGATTGATAATAATATAACTGCGTATACTCAAGAGTCAAAAAAGAACCTAAAATAATGGCATACTTAAAACATCAAGAAACATAGGGTTTTTTTTAAATTGGGGTGTGGCATAGCCAACTATGATTTTCTTGAAAAAAACGAAAAGCAAAGAAATTTAAAATGCGGTAATTAGAAAGCCTATAAATATGACATGCATTATGTTTTAGAAATATTTTGTAATTTAGAGTTATTGATGTGGTTCTGTTGGTTTTTCCTTAAGCGATTGATAATAATTATAATAATTATATAATGGTATACTTAATACATCAAAACACATTAAGTATATTTTTTTCCAAACATTGGGGTGTGGTAGACCAATTGTGATTTTCTTAAAAAATCGAAGAGCATTAAAAGTTAAAAAACCGTAGTTACAGAGTCTAAAATATGTCATGCATTTTGTTTTAAAAGTGTTTTTTTTACTTGGAGATATTATGGGGGTTTCGCTGGCTTAACCTTATGTTAGCAAAATCACCAACGGAAAAAACAAATACTTACTGAATAAGGCCACCAACAATAACTAAACATACTAAGGTGTCTAAAATAATGACAAATAAGTTTTTATAATTATAATAAATTATTAAAATATTGCACAATCTGCACGATTTGCTTTTAAATATATTTATTTGTTTTAGGTTCTAATGTTTTCAAATGTCAATAAAATGGTTTGCCAATTAAGTGCCCAAAAATAGCCCAAAGATATGGCATATTTAAACAAAAAAATTAATTTCTATTTACCAAGACCTCGGTGTAGTTCTGCTACTTTAATATTAAGCTAGCAGAACTACGGATTTTTTTAAGAAAGCAAGGAGCAAAAAAAAATAAAGTGGGGTAATAAAATAACTTAAAAATATGTTCCTAAATAGAATCCAAAAAATAGCCTAAAGATATGGTATATTTAAGCAAAGAATGTCATTTCTATTTACCAAGACCTCGGTGTAGTTCTGCTAGTTTAATCTTAAGCTAGCAGAACCACATATTTTTTTGAGAAAGTAAGGAGCAAAAAAAAAAAAAAAGTGGGGTAATAAAATAACTTAAAAATATGTTCCTAAATAGAATCCAAAATTTAAGTGTGGTTTTGTTATATTAAATAGTGTTTTTTATACACTGATATAATTAAAACATTTTTTTAAAACAGGCTCACCCAGGCAATATAATTTCGTAGTACATTATATTTGGCATCTCCGAGTTAAAACTTTTCTATGCATTTTAACACAACATAACAAACAAGTTAAACTATTTTTTAGTTATAAAAATAACTTACTTGACATGACATTTTTAAAACCTTTTTTGTAAGAAAATAAAAATATTATTACAAAGAAATCCGAATAATTTCTCACTAAGTAGTCCATTATGAATCGCCGTCTCTGAGTAAAACTTTTCTATGCATTTTAACACAACATATCAAACAAGTAAAACTCTTTTTTTAATTAATATAACATACTTTTTAAAACACTTTTTGTAAGAAAATAAAAAAATAATTATTACAAAAAATCTTAAATAATAAGTATATAACGAGTAGCTCAGTTTTTATTTTTATAAAACGAGTATTTAGTGAGTCGCTCAGCTTTAATTTTCCTCTCTTAATCTTAATTTAGTTAAGTATCAGCTGGTTTAAACGAGCTCAAGTAAAATTTTATTTTAAAATCATATAATTATCTGTGCTGTGCCACTATAATTATCACATGCAATTTACATAAAGTAAGAAAATAAACTATTTTTAGTTATAAAAATATTTTACTTAATATGCCATACTTTTTTAAAACTTTTTGGTAAGAAAATAAAAAATTTATTATTACAAAGAAATCTTAATAATTTCTCACTAAGTAGTATGTTATGATTCGCCGTCTCTGGTGAAAACTTTTCTATGCATTTTAACACAACATATCAAACAAGTAAAACTCTTTTTTAGTTATAAAAATATTTTACCTAATATAACATACTTTTTAAAACACTTTTTGTAAGAAAATAAAAAAATAATTATCACAAAAAAATCTTAAATAATAAGTATATAAGGAGTAGCTCAGTTTTTATTTTTATATAACAAGTATTCAATGAGTCGCTCAGTTTTAATTTCTTTTTTAAATATTAATTTAGTTTAGTGTCAGCTGGTTTAAACAAGCCCAAGTTAAATTTTATTTTAATATCATATAATTATCTGTGCTGTGCCACTATAATTATCACATGCAATTTACATAAAGCAAGAAAATAAACTATTTTTGAGTAATAAAAATATCTAACTTAATATATCATACTCTTTTAAAACCTTTTTGGTAAGAAAATAAAAAATTTATTATTACAAAGAAATCTTAATAATTTCTCACTAAGTAGTATGTTATGATTCGCCGTCTCTGAGTAAAAACTTTTCTATGCATCTTAACACAACATAACAAACAAGTAAAACTCTTTTTTAGTTATAAAAATATCTTACTTAATATAACATACTTTTTGAAAAACATTTTGTAAGAAAATAAAAAATAATATTACAAAAATAACTTAAATAATAAGTATATAACGAGTCGCTCAGTTTTAATTTTTATATAACAAGTATTCAATGAGTCGCTCAGTTTTAATTTCTTTTTTTAATATTAATTTAATTTAGTGTCAGCTGGTTTAAACAAGCCCAAGTTAAATTTTATTTTAATATCATATAAATATCTGTGCTGTGCCACTATAATTATCACATGCAATTTACATAAAGCAAGAAAATAAACTATTTTTTAGTTATAAAAATATCTTACTTGATATACTATACTTTTTTAAAACCTTTTTGGTAAGAAAATTAAAAATTAATTATTACAAAGAAATCTTAATAATTTCTCACTTAGTAATATGTTATGATTCGCCGTCTCTGAGTAAAAACTTTTCTATGCATCTTAACACAACATAACAAACAAGTAAAACTCTTTTTTAGTTTTAAAAATATCTTACTTAATATAACATACTTTTTGAAACACTTTTTGTAAGAAAATATAAAATAGTATTACAAAAAAAAACTTAAATAATAAGTATATAACAAGTCGCTTAGTTTTTATTTTTATATAACAAGTATTCAGTGAGTCGCTTAGTTTTTATTTCCCTTTCTTAATCTTAATTAAGTTTAGTGTCAGCGGGTTCAAACAAGCCCAAGTGAATTTTTTTTAAATTATATATATAACGAGTCCCTCAGTTTTAATTTCTTTTTTAAATCTTAATTTAGTTTAGTGCCAGCTGGTTCAAACAAGCCCAAGTGAAATTTTATTTTAATATCATATAATTATCTGTGCCGTGCCACTATAATTATCATATGCAATTTACATAAAGTAAGAAAAAAAACTATTTTTTAGTTATAAAAATATCTTACTTGATATACCACACTTTTAAAACCTTTTTTTTAAGAAAATAAAAAAAACACTATTACAAAGAAATTTTAATAATTTCTCACTAAGTAGTACGTTATGATTCGCCGTCTCTGAGTAAAAACTTTTCTATGAATTTTAACACAACATAATAGTAAAGTAAAACCTTTTTTAGTTATAAAAATATCTTACTTAATATAAATTTTGTTTTGAAACGAGTTTTAAGGGAAAAAATAATTATTACAAAAAAAATCTTAAATAATAACTATATAACGAGTGGCTCAGTTTTAATTTTTATATTACAAGTATTCAGTGGGTCGCTCAGTTTTAATTCCTTTTTTTAATCCTAATTTAGTTTAGTGTAAGCTCGTTTAAACAAGCCTAAGTTAGATTTTATTTTAATACCATATAATCATCTGTGCTGTGCCACTATAATTATCACATGCAATTTATATGGAGAAAAAAATTCTATAAATTTACTACAAAGTTACCGTCGTATTTTGAATATTGTAGAAGCCGTGCAACTAATCAACTTGCTTGAAGAATATTGACTGATTCGTCGTTACTGGGGTCCCTTAAAAAATCACGAAATGTTTTATCTATAAATGGTAAAATATAAAATAAATAGGTTTGTTTATCCGTCACATTTTACATGCAACTTTGTTGTCATGGTGACAATCAATCGGAGTATCGGGTCTGAGTATCGTCGCGGAACCCCAATTATATCTACATTTGTGATTGTCTGTTAAACAACTGAACATCAGCTGCATGTGACGCATGTCATTTATCGGTTATAAAGTATAGAAACTTTATCAAATAGGACAACATTGTTTATTTATAAGGCAGTTTTACAGGGGTTTATCATGTAATTATTGATTCATAATATGTTAAGTGTATCTTTGAATATGGCAGTTTACTTAATAAATGTATCTTTTTGATTATTCAAAATTGTTTTCTACAAAATAATGCTTACGTATTGTCAAAACTTGGAATTCTAGATAATAGTTTTTTTCTGAAATATAATAAAAGGTATTTCATACTGTCCTAAGTTATGATATAACTTAAAAACTCCACTTTTAAAATGAAGTTTTCATAAGTTAAAAACCATATTTTCAGTTTCCCTAAATTTAAAGAAAATTAATTACTTACTTTTATATTTTATAACATTTGCACGTAACTAGGAGCCAGTGGATTTTTAGTTGAAGTGTAATTTAATACTACACATACATATTGAAAACATATGTGTCTGTGTTTTTCTACATGTTTGTCTGTCTGTAGTCAATTTTATGTTTACGATAACAAATGCCTTCAACATTCGAAGTAAACCAAATTATATTTTAAAATAGAACCTTAATAAATGATAACAATAAATTTATTATTTGGGCTAATTGGTTCGAAGAATAACTCTCTCTTTGAAGTTTCATTGGGTAAATACCTATAAACTGACCACTAAAAGACCATTAATAGCCCTATCAAATTATCATTCAAAAAAGGGCCCAAGCAAGCATGAAATAGGCTATTTAGTTTTATTGTTTTAATTGGTCTATTAGGGTGCAAATAACAGTAATCTGTGGTTTCTAAGCAAAATTTTTGATAGGAGTAATTTTGGCAGCCCAACGATTTTTTTGGACTTTTTTTCAGTTTTTTCGATATATTTCGAAAACTAATAGACCCATCGATTTTTTTTATTTTATACTTTTTTAAAGAGCATTAAATTTCCTACAATTTTTACTTACTATAGTCCCGTTTAACTTTAACAGCAAGCGTGCTACAGCCCGTCAAAAATTGTCTATTTTTGCCAACATTGCAAAAAATCGCCAAATCCTCTTATTAACTCCTTTATATTTCCTTATAACTCGTTCAAAATATTATAAGAATAATAAAATTGATTACGGGTAAAAATTGTTGACTTAAAAAGCCCTAACTTTGGTAATTAGAGCGGAGGAGTGAAGGAGGGGCATACGTAGGATGGAGGGATGACGGGCTAAAAATAGAACATCCGACCCCTCCCCTCCCGAACTGTGCAGCTACCCTCTCCGTGTGTGTAAAAAATGAGCAAGATAGACGCAGCACTTTGTTTTGTTTGTTTATCAACTAGTGATGAACCAACTCATGTTGTGGCCCAGAAAAGACTGGATAGTTTGTTAGCATGCAGTATTCACCGACAGAATCCTGTTTATCAACGATTTCTTCAGAAATCAACAGAGATGAAGATTCACAAATACTGCAAAAAAGTATTTAAATCCAATGCTAATAGCAGCATGCGTTCGTCGGGGCGGAGATTCAGGTCAACCTGGACCATCTCGTCCCCCGAGGGGTACTTTTAACTTTTAAACACAATGGTTTTTATGTGGGGAAGGGAATCCTGATGACTTCTACCAAAAAGAAAGCAGAAAGCTCAATGGAAAACGGAATCTGATACACAAAGTAATGAAATTGGAAATAAAAAATACTATATTGAAAGCTGCAGAGAGACAAGGCAATCAGTGGGCATTGAAAGTGAGTATTCGGAATGAAACAGACTTGCATGGTCTCACAGTCAGTGTCGCCTAAAGCTTTATAAACCTGCCAGTAAAGTGGAGGGAAAAGAGGGAACCTAAATTTCCAGGTCATTGAGAAGTCATTGATCTCCTGGTGATCATGACTGCGTTGGGACGGGACCACCAAAATCTATACTTTTTTATAACCGGGAAGGGGAAGCAATGAAGAGAAGTGGTATTTAACATCATCGTACAACGACAACAGACATTACATCCTCTTCATCCACGCTATAAGTGGATTTGTTACCACTTCAGCCCTATTCGGCCAGGGTAAACTCAAATTTTGCACCATCCTCAAGAACCACCGAAACCTGGAGACCTCCGTTAATATTTTTAATGACCCCAACGCAACTCAGGAGTAGATTTTTAGCGCTGAAGAGCAATTTTTGATGGCTCTTTACAGTGGCACCACATGTAGCCCAGACCAAACCCTGAACAGACACCGATACCAGCTGTTTGCCAAGTCCGCGTCAGGAAGCGAACTGAGTTTGTCAAAGGTACCTACAACCGAAGGGATGCCGCCCGCCATCACCTCCTGCGCTGCTATCATTAGGCCCCAGGCTTGGCTAAAGTTTACAAACCCCGAGGATGATGACGACCCCGATGATGATGATGGCATAGACATTGCAGCCGCCACAGAACCGGGTCTTCACAATTGTTCCGACCACCTTTCAAGAAGATGAAGAATCAGGTCCCTTCAAACAGACGAGGAGACAAAAATCATTGTAAAAATGACTGAGCTTTTAAAAAGAAATTTTTATATGTATATATATATATATATATATATATATATATATATATATATATATATATATATATATATATATATATATATATATATATAACATATATATGTTATTATATTTATATAATTTTGTACCAATTAAAGGCCATTCTTTTTACTGTACTAAGTGTTCCAATCACAATATACCTCATGTCCGGTAACGTGGGATCTTGGTTACCAAGAAGTACCCTTAAACAAAATATTTTCAATATGTACTAATTTTTATAGACTGTAAGCATTATTTTATTACATTCTTATAATATTTCAAACAAGTTATAATGAAATATAAAGGAGTTAAAATGCGGATTTGGCGATTTTTTGCAATGTTGGCAAGAATAGTCAACTTTTGACGGGCTGTAGCTTGCTTGCTGTTAGAGTTAGACGAGACTTTAGAAAAAAGAAATTATAGGAAATTTATCGCCCCCTAAAAAAGCATAAAATAAAAAAATCGATAGGGCTATTAGTTCCCGAGATACATAGAAAAAACTGAAAAAAGTTCAAAAAATTCATGGTTTTTGGGCCGCCAAAAGTTCTCGAACCAAATTTTTTGTGGAAAACCACAGATTACTGTTATTAGCACCAATAAAAACAATAAAGCTAAATAGCCTATTTCATGCTTGCTACAATGTACTATTTGATTGGGCTATAATGTAAATGTATGTTGTAGGATTTTGAAATATGGTAATACACAAAACATAAAACAGCAACAACACAACAGCTTTTATTGAATACGGTAATTTTAATCCTTCAATATTTAAGGAATGTCCTTTTTTTAACAGGTAGTTTTTGGTAATTTTGATCAATTTCGGTAAGTTCTAGAGAGTTTTGGTTTAAATAGCATTTATTTTGATATGATACCTCGCTTTTAGCATATGTTAATGCCGTCTAGTGCTGTTTTGGAAAAACGTTTCGTTAGTTATTGTTATGATAAAATTGGGTTCCAACTATATACTTAAATACTTTCTTTTAAACATACTGATTGTTTTTTTCTTGACTCCTATTTTATTAGATCGCTTAAATTTCATTATCGCTTAAATGACATATTTTGGTGTATCATCCACCTTATTATCCTATTTTTGATATATAATATATTGTTGAATATATACAACCCCCTAAACAACTTAAATGGTTTAGGGTACTTTTAGTCATAACCCTGTAAAAATTGGCTTTTATAACAATTGATTGTTCCTGAAGGTCAGGTTGATTTTTTAGAGTATTACGTGGTTATACATAAAAAAATAATACCTAGAATGTGTTTTCAATAATAGGACTATAATTGGTTTGTATAAAACGTAGCAAAACAATGAAAAAATGTACAAGGGCAATTTAATATTAATTTATTTAGTTAAATAAACGAAAATTAAAGGATCGGAGTATCAAAGAAGTTAAAAAAAATAAATTGCTTCTTTTTTGATTTTATTTTGGATTGACGTTGTTTTGTAAAATCAAAGTTTTGTTTCTTTATTATAAATGTTTTTAGTATTAATTTCGGCACCTTATCCTTTTTTTTTCTTTATTGCCTCAAGTTTATTATGCCTTCTGAGTTTATTATAATTCTTTTTCAATGATTCTCTACTTTTTTCAATAATTAATTGATCTTTCGCGTTTTCATTTGTGTATCAAATATTGATTACAAACTCTATAATAGTGGAGAGCCTGGGGAATTCGACCACGGAATCCAAATACGTTAAATATATTAATGTATAACCTTCTGAATTATGTTAAGTGGATAAAATAATAAAATGTTTACCCATTTGTTTTCCTTGCTTTTTTTTTTAGCAGTTTTAGCAAATTTCCATTTTTTTTAATGTTACCGAATATATGACTCCTATTTTTTCATACTAAACCATAATTTAACTAAAGTGGATATTAGAAAGAAGGTTCCACATATGCCTGGGACACAAGAAGAGTCGTAAAAGCAAGGAACAGGTAGCAAAAGTGGAGGGGAAGAAAATTGTTCAAGGTCTTCATTTATATTTTGACACCCACTTACAACGATAACTAAAAAGAGTAGAAAAAAACTTCTTGTATAAAAGTTTCATAGTTTTAATCTTTTTTCTTTTGAGCTTAACGAAAAAAACAAATGAATATTACAAACTTATAAAACATGAATAAGTTAATTTTTTTTTAATGGAACATCCTGTATATTTTTATTTAGAATAAAAGGTCTATTCATCCTCTCTTCAAAAATATAAAGTTTGCTGGCCTTTCGTTTAGCGTTTTAAAAAGATTTAAGTTTTTAATTAAAAATTCAATTGATAGTAAAAATCAGCATTACCTTGGATTGATCCAATCACTTCTTGACAACAACTGAGCTTTGGTTAAATTTTGTACTGGCAACATTTGTAAGGATAAAAATTACGTTTCCTGAAAGTATTGTAAACTTTTCCACAAAATTTGTTTGTATAATTTGAAACGAAAGTGTAATTAATCTTTTTTTTTTAAACAAAATATTTTTTTTTTGTAAAAAAGGATGTCGAAATGCCTGCGGATGTCGAAATGCATATTGTATGTTCACAGAGTGGTGACAGTTGTTTTAAAACATCTCCAATTATAAAAATAATTGAAGTATCCGATTATAAAAATAAGTGAAGTAGAAGAAAGTAAAGGGAATGAAAAATCTAATTTTATCTGTTTCTAACTTTGTTTTGCAATTTAAGTAAATAAATCATTTTTATGAATATTTTTTTTTATTATTATTTTTTTTTATTTTTAATAATATTATGATAGAAATTTATTTATAAGTCAGTTTTTGCTAAAAATTCGTTTATATGTTTGGAATATATTAGACTATGTGCAAAGATATGTTATGTTTATTAAACAAACCGTACAAATAATGCAATTTAACAGGTTTTGGCAATAATTTATTCAACGTATTTGGATTCCGAGATTTTTGTATTTTTAACGCTTAAGGCTCTCCACTATGTTAATAAATATATTCGTTCAGTTGACTGGGGAAGGGTTAATATCAAAGGAACTTCTTAGTCAATTAAATATGCAAATCCACCCGCACCAGATAAACTACTTAAAATACTATTTTGCAACTGCAAAAAAGGCTGCTGTGCGTCTTGCGATTGCCGAAGAATTGGACTATTTTATAATGATATTTGTGAAACATGAGGGAAGACAATTGTCCTCCAATTAATCAAGAAGGAGAGGTTGATTCTGATAAAGAATAGTTTTAAAATTTTCATTAGTTTTTAAGAAAACGTATAGTTTTAACGGGTCGAAATTTTACAATAAAGAAATATTTTTTTTGTAATCAGACAGTACGATTTTCAGTCATAAAAGCATTACGGAAATGATTTGAGCTGATTAAAAATATATTTTTTTTTATAAATTCAAAGGTAAGGGTTGGTTTTTAAGGATTAAAATTTTACCATAAATAAATAAATAAATAATTAAATAAATTTTTGCAGGTTTTATTCGCTAGAGCGGCGTCCCCGCACTTTATAATGATTATTGTAATTTTATGCGTGACTATCTCGATTATGGTCACATGGAACACACATCACCTGTATTTAATTCTAGTTCTCACTACTACATTCTCTACCACTGCGTTGTTCGACCAAAAAGGCAATTTGTATTTAAATGACACCTTGTTAGTAAATCCCAAACTGCGACAAGATATTTTTTGTTGCTTTTGTGTTTTTGCACTATCCTGTAGTTTTTATTGCTGATATTAAGCAGATGTTTCGTCAGATAAATGTTTTCGAACCTTATAGAGATTTTTAGCGCATTGTTTGGATATTTCCTAAAAATAAACCTAAAGGTTTATTATCCTCTTCATTTCAGGCTATAAAGGTACAATTGGCTCATAATTATGAATCACAATCCCCGTTAGCCGCCCCGCCAAGGTGTTACATGATAAAATATATGTCGATGATATTATTTCAGGTTCCCCGGACCTCAAGTCTGCACTGTCACTTCAAAAAGAGCTCATCAAGCTTCTTTTTTCAGGTGGTTTTGAGCTTAAAAACTGGGCTGGGCTGGGCTGGGCCTACTTCTCTTGTATCCCATCTCGATGAATTACTTACTTAAGCAAATCTTCTCTCGTTGGATGAAGAAAGTGGATCTACTTTAAAAATTTTTGGTTTGCAGTGGAACCCTTCCTCTGATAGCTTTACTTATAAAACATGCAAAATATACTAAAAAAACCTATTGTCTGATTTTGCACGTATATTCGACCCCTTTGGGATTCGAGCTCCAGTTAGAGTTTTAATTAAATTATTTATACAACACTTACGGTTGAAAGGCGTTATGTATTGTCTAAGGAAAATTCTGCTGACTGTGCAACTCGTGGTCTTCAGTCCCCAGAGCTAATCCGGATAAAAAATTAATCAACCGTTTAATTATAATGTGTTTTAGTCACAACGCTACAAACCACAACGATCGCCTAACAGATTCTCTGTCTCTGTGAGCTTTTCATAGCCGTTTTAACTCTACTTTAAAAAAAAACAAGCTGTTTTCTTTGCTAAGGAAATCAGTGAGTTCTTACAAGTTTCATCCAATTTAAAATCGCTCTCTAAATATTTTCGAAAGTTAAGGGTGGGCGGCCATTATCGACTTACTCGTCTTATCATAAAATATACCCATAGTAAGTATTTACACCCCGGACCTTAAACTACCCATTATTTACTTAACCAAAGATATTGTATACCATGCTTGCGTTGTTTCATGTGCAACCCTTCTTCCAGTGCTCTATATATATATATATATATATATATATATATATATATATATATATATATATATATATATATATATTATATATATATATATAATATTATAGTATATATAATATTTATATATATATATATATATATATATATATATATATATATATATATATATATATATATATATATATATATATATATATATATATATATATATATATATATATATATATATATATATATATATATATATAATTTACCAACTACGCGTGTTTAATGTTTTACTAAGAGTGGCGTCGATTTTGGTGGGCCATTTGTTGTCTTACTATGAGCAAAAATCAAGGTGCTAAAAGTTATAAGGCATATATTTGCCTTTTTGTGTGTTTGGCGACTAGGGCTCTACTTTTAGAACTCGCGACAAAGTCAGGCGCGTGGGGCGATTGTAAGGCCCGGGAAACTATTCATCACTTGCAGGGCCCATAAGGCATCGCCAAACAATATTGACGAATAGAAAATCTTTTCAACAAATTTATTCACGCCTACTAGAAATTAAATACGTACATGTAGTAATTACACAACAAAGTTTAAACTATTATTAAATATAAAATGAAAAAAAAATAAAATTAAGATTATCACGCTTGGGTGTTCTCAAGTCAGGTGCGGTTCAGTTAAACAGTGACGGGGCCAATTATTACTTCTAATTTATTGTTTTTCTTTTTGTAATTAGCTGTTTCGTAGGCCTAAAGGCGTAGGAGGACCATTTGAAACAACTTTACAAGGGCCCACCAGAAAACTCCCGGTATCCCAATGGGTCAGCACGCTCCTGGACAGAGCTCTTTTGCTACGCCTTTTTGGCAGTGTTACGGAGGTTTATTTTACGTCGTGGTCTTGTTACAAACATTTATAGGGATTATGGTACCAATTTTGTTGGTGCTTTAAGACAGTTACTACAATATATTATATGCGTAAGCTTCCATTATGGAAGGTATTAGGTGGCATTTTAAATCCACCTGCAGCTTCAAATTTTGGTGACATTTGGGAGGCTGGCATAATGTCGGTTAAAAAGCATATTTTCCGTAATGTTGGCACTCATATTTTAACTTATGAAGAGTTTTCTCTAGTCTTAGTTTATATAGAAGCGTTTTAAACTCTCGACCTCTCTGTCCTATCAGTTCTGATCCAAATGGTCTAAGCGTTTTAATCCCAAGCGATTTTTTAAATTTACACCCTTTAAGCTCATTTATTAAGCCAGATTTAACAAAAATTAAATTGGGTCAACTGTTGCGTTGGCAGCTCTTGCAGCGCATGCACCAATATTTCTGAAAAAGATGGCAGGCAAAATATCTGCATACTCTTAATCGGAGATCAAAGTAGTACGATCCTTCTACAGCCATAAAAAATATTGCTTTAGTGTTACTTAAAGACGAACTTTCACCTCCATTAAGTTGGCATTGAGGGCGTGTAGTAGATTCGCATCAAGGTGCCGTTTTCAGGTGAGACAGCAGCCGATATACGCTCCCTCTTGCACTTAAACTTATTCTTTACCGCTGTTTACTCGCACTTATGTATTACATTCTTGATCACCTGGCAGGTTAGCGGAGCGATTCCGTAAGTCTATCGTGTCGTTTTTTTTTTGGCGTAGAACCAGGTCAAACCAGTTAGGTTCCTTTGAGTATGTCACCGGGTAAATGAAATCGTATTTTACGACATTTTTTTGTGGTCTCGAACTTTTTAACTTAATAAAAAGTGATTTTTTTTAAATTATAAAAAAAATTATTTTTTTTGTTTCCACCGCCATAACTTTAAAACTATCAAAGATACCGAAAAATTTTTGTGTCAAATTAAAGCCCACCCTGTAGCGCTTTTAACCTTATAAACTGTTTGGGCCCAATTCGCACTTTTATTCCTCTAAAAATCAGATAAACTAAAAATATATATTTTTTGTATTGAAATTTTCACCAATCGATAAACTTTTTTATTTTTGAAAATATATTCATACATGCAGCGAAGAAAATATAGCCAAATAATTACAAAAGTTTTTGAAAAAAAAAATTCCTAGAGCGTATCGTTCGGCAACAGCGATTTTTTTTCAGGCGTAAAAAGATATCGTCGGGACCCAATAGACCTCGCATGCGGATAACATTAGTAGTGGTGGTTGTCGAAATTTAGAGTGTTTGTATGTATTAAGAATTCTAAAACAATGAAGCGCATTATTTGTAAGAAAATTGTGTATAATGGATACAAATCTGTGATACAAAGATCTAGAATACAAGGATTGTTATCATTACTATCAAGTGCTGAAAAAAAGGCAGGACAATCTAGCAAAAGAAATTTTGTCAAAAAAAAATGGTATTTTAAATAGCAAAACAAAAATAAAATTTTATATTTTGCAATCAGACAGTGGCTCCGATCCTTCAAATTATTGTGGCACTAAACTTAAATGCCAAAGTTTCAATATTAAAAAAATGTGCTTTTTTGCAACACAAGTAAAAATAAAAAAAAAAAAAAAGTTTAATAAAAAATCTGTTTAAACCAGTAATTTAAATATTATTATGTACCTACATAGTATAGTTGTACCATTATATTAGTTTATATTTTGTAATGAAACAAAATACAAATTTTATTCTTATCAATAATGTTTAGGGTATTTATTTCTTTACATAGTACTGAATCTTTTAAGGTAGTGAAAAAACTACCTATCAAAAAATGAATAGCCGCCAGGAATAGAAATGACATTGATTTGATATCTAAATAAGTGGCTATAAAGATTTATTTGCGTTTGATGCGAAATATCATAAATTATGTTCAGCCACACACACATATCTGAAAGAACCATAAAATCGCACAAAAATAGGAAAATGGTTCCCAATACTGCCTCAAACGTATTCGAAAATAATTCGACAATATCTACATATTTTGCAAGTATTGGTAGTGATGCTCAGATAGATCTTTTACTTCCTAAAGAATGTTCAAAATTTAAACTTTCATACACGAGCGGGTTTTGCCATTACCAAACGTATTTTTACAAGGCTTTATGTAAACCCCAAAAATTAATTTAAAGATTTTGTGTCAAAAAGGCCTGAAATTTGAAGGAGTGTAAAATGAAGCTCCTGAATAACATTATTAAAGTTTTGGGGTCAAAAAATGGATTGAAATTTTGAAATTTGCAATAATGAAAAAAAATACTTTAAATATTATTATTTAGGGAAAGAAAATCACCACGGAATTGGTTTTCACCAAGAAAATCGCAATTGAAATTATATGAATTGGTCATTATTTGACATTTTATTTTAACTATTTACGATTTACATGTAATAAATACATGCGTCGCTTCAAGACGTTTACAGTGTTGCCGTACGGAAATATTACACAGCCCCACAAAAAAAAATGTTCGGACTAGTGGGTCAGACATATGTACTCCCATGTATTTTTCGACGCTAAATTCGATTCCGAGCTCAGAAATGGCCCTTCACATCTGGAATTGGCCCTAGGGGCCAAAAAATGGCCTCTATAGATCCTGAAAGGTGGATTCCGGGGTGAGGCGAGGTCGAAGGTGCATTCTCAAGCCAAAGCCAGAATTGTGATCAAAAACTATATATTTTTGTTTAAAAAAAATAACAAAGCCCTAGTTTATATTTTATGTACTATATGTTTCTCAAAGTAAATTAAAAGACATAAAGCATCCGCAATTTTTTGTTGCTCAAAGTGTTTTAAAAATGATGAACTCTTGAATGTATAATCAAAAAATAACAAATTCCGTGGGTGGTTTTCTTTACCGGCACCCAATAAAAAAAGTCTAATAAACCTACTAATAAGGTGGGTAATTAATAACAATACCCATCTGTTTTAAATATTTTAAAATTTTCCTTCCTAAACAACTTAACTAGACATAAGATCTGCGTTTAAACCTGTTGATAAAACTTAAACTACTACACTTCCACCAGATCGTAAGATTATCGCAGTCGGCCGGCCGGCTTGCTAAGCCGAGCGCGCAAAAATATGACTTTCGCCCGTTAAAAAAATATCACTGACTCAATACTATAAAGGAAACATGAAAAATTTTTACTTTAAAAACTTTTTTTAAATATTAGCTACAATTTTTACGCAGCATGTATGTATAAATTTTCAATAATAAACTTTTTTCTCGATTGCCTAAAATTACACTACTGAAAATAAAAATTTTGAGTTTCCTACCATTTTAAAAATGAAACAAAAAAAGAATCAGCTTCACGGGGGACGTTGTTCGAAGCGCTACTGTGTCTACTTTAATCTTAAAAAAAAATTAACTTGATAGCATGAATATTATTACAGATATAGCAGTGGAGATGTTAAAAAAACGTGTTTTATTAAAAACCGTTTTTTTTTGGGTTTTAGAAATAAAAAAGTTCTCGACCACTAAAAAATGTCGTAAAAAGTGATTTCGTGTACACGATTACCTTATTAAAGAATCCCACTAAGTCTGGTTTGGTTCTACGCCGGTTTTTTTTTCTCGATAACTAAGCCACTTTCCTTCCAAATTTTACTCCACTAGGTAGAATGTCCAGCGATATAATCTGTTTCTTTGACAATAGTTTCTTTGGTATATAAATATTGCTCTGCTAAAATCTCAAAGTGCCTCAATAATATTTTTTACATTTTTTTTTTTAAAAATCATTTTGCAAAGATCTGGCGAACTTTAAGACCCAAATAAGTAATCTGGCTTATTTATACAGTAAAGCGCAGAGGACTGCGAACATAGGACAATCCTGGAGCATTTTGGATGTACCTAAAAAGCCGCACGCAATGCTTATCGATCAATAATTTTCGGGTAAACAAATTCATAAGACGGCGTCGGCCGGCAAAGCGATCAACTCAATACGTTTATTCCTGAAATAATTCTTTACTATCGAACGCTCGACAGCTAAAGTTTTACTGTGTCGATTATTTTCGACCAAAAAGTTTTTTTTTTTAATAAAATAATAATTATTAATAATGGATGTTTACGAACTGGAAGAGAAAATTAAAATTATTAAATGGTATCACCGTGAAAATCCTGTTAGGGGAATTAGGGAATTATTTATTAATTTATTTCCAACCAGGCCGACTCCCACGATTTCCACTATTCACCGAGTCATTAAAAACCTTCTGACATTTGGTTGTTATCTCCAAAAAAAACATAAACATGATAGTGTCCCAGAAGAAAACAACGAAAGGAAAATAAAGGAAATTATGGTAGTGGCAAGTGTTATTAAAAATCCTACAATTTTCATTAATACAATTGCAAAACAGGTTAATTTGAGCAGAAGATCAGTGGGTAGAGTGCTGAGAAAAAATGGATACCGATCCTACAAAGTAAGAAAAACCTATGAAATTTTCTCTGATGATCATTTTAGACGAATGCAATTTTGTGAAACTGTAATGGAAATGGAAAATAACAATGATTTTTTTTTCTTGGGTCACGTAAAATCACAAATTTATGGTTTCCAGGAGAATAGGGCTAATAATCTACAAGAATTGCAATTATAAATTGAAAATTCTTTTAGGATTATTACCCTCAGCATTCTAGCAAATGTCAGAAGGCGTTTTATGACAATCTTGGTTATTGTTTGGCTCAAGAAGGTGGTTTATTCGAGCATCTTCGATAACTTCAAAGAGTTTTTCTTTTTTTTTATTCTATGAATGCACATTAAATTATTTTCTTAAAAATATCTTCTACGTTTTATTATTTATTTGAGCAAATTATTTTTTATTTTATTAGGAAAAACCGTTTGGTTTTAAGCAGCAAACGTTGCGGTCTCGTAAGCAACTAATTTTAAATTTATGACTAATAAGAAATCAGATCGAAGTCGGTTGACGCTAGCTAGCTCCTGCTACTTGCCTATAAACACTGCATCCACTTACTGAAAATAAAAACGTAGTACACAACTAAACTGGGCAGATAAATTCTTCCGAATTTATCACCGCACTCCCCACCAGTCCTAACCAAAAATGCGCCACGTGAGAAAACGAGACGGAAGTTGAGATGCAAGCCACAAAATTATTAGTGGCATTTTAGAATTGGGTACATCCAAAATTGTCCAGGAGCCTCCTATGTTCGCAGTACGGTGCGCTTTACTGTATATCATTTTTTTCTATATTAAATTTAAAAATTGTAGCCTTTTTCGATGCCTCAAAAATATTTTCTGAAAAGAATAAGCAAATTTTAAAATTCCGGGTCGGTTTAGCCCTGCTACTATTTAGCCACGTCTGCGTTTTTGTGTTTAATTATTATAATATTATGAAAGGATCATTGTACAAGGTTTTATAGTGTCTCAAATACCTACTCTAAAATGTCAACCAGCTCTCTACTACTATATTTACAATCAGGCATTTCTAATGAAAAATTTAAATGGGATACTCTATAAGCATAATTTCTTATAAATTAAATGATAATCTATTGGTCAACTAGTAAAAGCCTATAAAGTGTAGACGATTTATTGTAATTATTGTACCAAAAACTAAGAGTTAGTTTTTCTGCGGTGGTAGTTCAAGCAGCTTCATCTAAACTTTCATGTTCGAATCAGTCTAATACGAAAGCCTTCTTACAAAAATCAATACTTTCAGTTCACTGTTTCTGTCTGGGAGCTTATCAGGTTTATGATATTATTCAAAGAGGTCGCGATAGCATCGAATTTACGTTTGCGTCTAATATTTGAAGCGATGAAATTATGAATCGCGATTTTGAAATGGTGTAGGTACTCTAGCCAAAAGAACAGATATAATTTTCTTTTATGGTGCTGAAGACAACAAGAGGCATCAAGGTAAAAACGTAGGGCATAAGTATGTGATGAAAATTGTGCGTAAGTTAAAAAAACTTGATCTGTATGCAACAAGAAAACTAAAGTGGAAATTGCTATACACGAAGATTCAACGTTGTCTATTTCGACAGTATATAAGGTGACCATCATTTCTACCGCTTCTATGCAAAAAGTTAAAAAAAGGGTAAGCTTTTTTTATACAAAACTCAAATTTTACTTAAACTCAGCAAAGTCGATTACGATAGAACAATACAATTTTGCGAATCAATGTGCCAGCGAACTGACGAAGTTCCTAAGTTTTTGTTAAATCGATTAGTTAACAGACCCAACTGTAAATATTAAAATAATAAAAATCCACACCTATTTTAATAAGGTCATACTTTATTTTCAGAAAAAAAAACCAACGTTTGGGCAGACATTTATGGAAACGAAATTATCGTGCCATTCCTTTTGGAAAAAAAGTTAACTGGCCAACTGTATCTGAACTTTTTGGAAAATGTGGGTCACCCTTCTATCGTACATTCTGAATTATGAAGCTCTCCCTATTGTTGCTAAAGCATGGTGTTAATCCACTATGCTTTAGCTGATCGAGAGTGGCTCAATGAACAGTTTCCAGACAAATGGATTGATGGACGAGGTGCAATGGAATGGCCCACCCTGTCTCCAGACTTAACTTTTTTAGATTCTTTCCTCTGGGGTTAGTTAGAAGCTAAAGTGTATAGAACTCTATTTAAAAGTATTCAAGAACTTAATGATAGAATTTTACTGGAATGCAGAAGTATTACCGGACAAACTCGACAAAGTTACGCCAAAGTTCGCGAGGAATATTAAAACAGGCTTTATTACCGTCTGGCCAATAATGACGCACATTTTGAGCATTTGATAAAACAAATTATTCAAACGCGATAAACTCTTTATTATTAACACATATTTTTTCTTCTAACTTGCTTCTAAGCCCACCGATTTTAAGTTTCTTGGTACGGCTGGATGATAGCAAATTGTATGCCGTTTGCAATGATGTGTCACTCTATGAGGGCTGCCATTTGACATATCAAAGGGAGGTTATCTGGAGATGAAAAGGTGATTAATAAAACTGTATCTAACATAAAATTAAACTTTTTCCTATATATCTAAATCGACGTGTTTGTTGTATTATAAATTCTTATTTGTGTATTAGTTATTTTATTGGTCATATTTTATTTATTATTGGTATAAATAGAAATATTATTTTTTGATATGTTTTCTTTGAGATTTTCTAAAAAATGGACCACATCAATCCAGGTCACAGGGTAGAGCGAGCTAAGCCCAAGGGTGGTAAACTTAACAAGGAGTGCTGGATCCCATTTAAGCCCATATACGCCGATTTAAATGCCAATTCGATATTTGTGACGTAATCCTTTTGCCCTATTGTTTTGTTTACAAGTAGTATAAAGTGTTAATTTTATCAAGTGGTATACAATACAGATCTAATAGTAGGTGTAAATCCAAATTAGTTTTTAAAAGTTGAATATTTAACAAAAATTAATAAAATAAATCTACCTTCTGGGCAATACGGTGACGTCACAAACATAACCTTATCTGCGGACAAATAGTAAAAATCGAGCACTCCTTGTTAAGTTTACCACCCTTGAGCTGAGCCTGCTCAGCCCTATTGACCCCTATGAGATCGCCTGCAACAAAAAGATAAACCCCCCAAAAAAAACTAAAAATACTAACTACGTTTCGGTGGCAAGTCGGCCACCATTATCAAGATAAAATAAAAAAAAACATTAAACTGAAATTTAAGAAATTTTGCTTTAAAAACGTAGGAAATGCTGAAAGCTTTTTACTTTTTATGACGTTTTGTCATAAAATTGTAAATATTATTTCAATTAATATTGTTTTTTTATTGTTTTAAAATAAATAAGACTTATTTTTTTTCTTGTTTATAATGTTTACCTTTAATAAGCATTAGTAGCACTTATAAGGAGCCTAAATTTTTTGTTGCTAAAATTGTGGGAGCATAAAAATCGTAGATTAATTTGCCTTTCAGAGTTAAATACATGTACTTACATATATTTTTTAGTTAAATAATTAAATTTCAAAGTTACTGTATAATAAAAAAATAAAATTGAAAATATTGTAATGCTGGCCATTTTAAAATGATTTTTGCTGTTACGTAACTAACGATTATTTCAAGGATTGCTAAGGTACCTTTTTTCATTTTTAATGGTGGTATTATATAGACTATTTCACTAGAGTGTATTACACCGGCAATAAAATCGGTATCCAGCTGAAAATATTGCTACCTGGACAAAACTAACAACATGGTATTTCAGCGACAATTTTTTGACATTGTCAAACTGATATTTTTCATTCATAATTTTTGAATTATCGGCAAAAAATGAGTTCAAACAATGAAAATAGATTTGGAAGTAATTCATTTACTGAGATCGAAAAAGCAATTCATAACATGATCCCTTATAACACGGCGAAATACAAAAAAAATCTGCTTGGGAACAATTTTCCCAATTTCTTGAGGAAAGAAATTACAATTTGGAAAAACACACTTCGCCAGAAGATTTAGCGAGAATTTTAGAAGCTTATGGGTATAACATGAAGAAAAGAAATGGAGAGGACTACAAAGAGTCTAGTATAAAATCCTTGTGGAATACAGTGGCACATATGGTGCAAGAAAAATATTTCAAAGAATTTGGCAAAAAAGTGGATCCATTTCAGGACATAATATTTAAAGCTCGATTGGCACGAGATGCAAAGCGTCGGCAACTTCAGGCAAGGCCTGAAAAAATAAAAGTGAGTTCAAAAGCATTTACCACTACAGATCTTTTGGAAATGGTCAAATGTTACGACGAGGACAATCCAGACGGATTACAAAAAATATTTTTCCACATTTGTTCCTTTGAACTTGCCTGGCGTGGCAACGAAGCCGTTAATTGTAAAATTCAGTATTTTTAAAAAGAACTGGACCTCAAGGGTAGGTAACTAAATAATTGTTATATTTATTTTGTTTGCTTAAAAATTAATTTTTTAGGCAACTTCTCTGGAAGGGTTGAATATAATCCCATATTTTAGAAAACTTCCCAAGGAGGCTCTAAAAGTTTGACAAATAGTAAATGGCTAGTAAGAAACAGAACCAATGAAAACCTGTGTCCAGTCAGATTAAATTTGAAATTAATGGAAAAAAGAGAAACTAATCCTCACTTGACCACAGAGCGATTGTTTTTAACTATACATCCCAACTGGAAAAAAGGAGTATGGTACAAAAACATGCCTTTGGGCTTAAATACCTTATCAAAGTGGACAAAACAATCTGCTGAAAAAATTGGCTTAGAAACAAAAAAAATTAAAATTACCCATCATTCCCATCGATCTTCTGCAATCTCTACTTTAACAAAAAATGGAGTTGGTGATTAAGAAGCTATTAGGCTCACATGACATTCTCGTACCAACTCTTTAAAACCATATCTTCAGCTGAATCCAGAGCACCACCTAAATTTAATTAACAATTTGCGACAAAATAAGGAAAATGAAGCTTCGGCCTCTACGAGTACTCAGGTCCAGGTACAAACTCAATCTGCTGTGGTTGAAAAAAACAGCGCTCAAACTAATAATTATTATAATTGCGCATTTTATATAAATAATTAGGAAGTTTTTAGTTTACTTGTTTTGATGGCATTTTTTTTTTAATAAAATAATTCTGTGTTCTGTTTATTTTCAAAATCTCCTTACATAAAATAGTCATGACGAATACCACCCGAAAAAAAAATATGTAGGCAAAATTGTTTTTAAGGTTTTATTCAAGTTTGTTGCTTTTCGGTAATTTCGCTCATGAAATTTTTGATAAAATCACTCGCCGTATGGCTCGTGATTTTTTCAAAAATGTCATTCGCGAAATTGCCAAGCAACAAACTTTTATTCATACCTTTCGAATATTTTGCCGACAAAATTTTTTTTCTTGTGATATTATTATGAAAATACAAACTTAGTGACTCTTATAGACTCCAATTAAGATCAATCTTTATAATCTAAACAGGGTTTTAGTCTAGATGTGCAACCAAGGGTAACACATGGACCTGTTTCTCGGATAACTCCCAATATGATAGCTATAATGGGTCGCCGCCCGGTTGCGTAATTACATACTATACTATTATTCAGAGCACCGGCGATAGAGGGTGCTCTGAGTCGCAGTATAGATTGTAGTGACGAATACGCACGAATTTTCACTTCTATAATATACTACAGCCCAGACGGAGGTTAAAAAAAATATTATATAAAATGCTGTATAGCATGTTGTATCACTATGAAAATGTGTTGAAATTCTTGGATGGGTATCTTACAAGGTATTTAAATGGGGGTTTTATTGCCTGCATAAAATCCTCAGACAGATTTGTTTTGTTTAATGTCCTGAACTATTATAAATTATTGTATTGATACAATACCTGCTTTAATCTTACTTCCTTATAACTTTATAATAACAAAAAGCATAAGCATAATAACGTTTTGGTAGATAAGTACTACATCACGAGGTAGTTATTTCAGAGGTACGTAGACGGAAGTATTGTCAGAGTTCTCAAATGTAGGTTGTATCACAGTTGTATATTTTAAATTCTTAGAATTAAAGTGGAAATCAAACCAGTTTATTTAGTATTTAATTTTCAATTATTACAAACAAATACCTTTTATAAAAACGTGATACTTATTATATCGTGCTTAAAATAAAAGAAAATAAACTCATATAAATAAAATAACATTAGCTTAAAAAACGGCATAGTTGATATAAAATAAAAAATTATGAAGATAAAACAGAATAAAAGAAAATACCTACATTAGTGAGATTTAGACTCAATTAACAAGGACCGCTTCACTTAAGGATCTTGAGGCTTTGCGTTTCCTATTAAGATTTTATTAGGCGCTTCAGCCTAAATCCTTTGTTTCCGACTGAGGCCAGGTCTTTTTCTGTGTGCGCCTACTAATTGATGTCGCTACTAATTTTTTCGCACGCCGAATATTTTTTATATTAGCAAATATGCATGTAATAGTTCTGTAGAGTTTTAATTTTTTTCAAGACATTTATTTAGTCGAACATGATGTTTGTTGAGCTGGTGATATGTTATTTTTAACCATTTCAATAATATTTGAAAAATTTTGGCTAATTGCTTCTACGGCTTCATTTTTTTAGTTGTAAGGTTTTCAGCTGCTGCAAGAGGAGAAGTAGTTGAATTGCTAACATGTGCCATTTCTTGAGAAAAAAAAACCATTACTAGGTGCTTCACAGTTAGATGGTTCTTTGGTGCCCTCATTAATAGACGTATCCATTATGTCATCAAAAAACATTTCATCAATATTATCTCCCATCGCTAATTTGGCAAATTTTTTTTCTTTCATTAGCGGATAATAGAGGACTGCATATTATAGTCTAAATATTAAAATTCTCCTTTACGGCACACATATGCTTACAGAAGCGCCCTCCTTGTCCAGCAATACAATTACACATTCCGATATCCGTATCTCCCGTATAATGTAATTTATCATCACTTTCTGAGGTAACTAAGTATTGACATTAAGATATTTTATTGACCGCATTGTTTTTTGCTTTTGATTTTACTTTAGAATATATTAAATCATTTTTAATTTTTCTGTAATTTGCAAATGATAATATACGTTGTTTATGGTTATATTCAAAAACATTACAAATAAAGTATATAAGGGCACAAGCATTAAAAGCTTTACAACGTTGCAAGACCAAATCTTTACAAATCCTTATCGAAGATACGCAATAATTATCATAAGAGCAAAATAATTCTACTTGGCTTTCATAGTTGCAAGGTTTGTTAATTTTTGTTTGTATTAAGGTTATGTTAAAGATACCATCCATTTCAAGAATAAGTCGTGATTTGCGTAGATATAATAATTATTAAAAATAATGTCATAATAGAAATACATTATGAAGTATGACCGATCAATTTGGCAACAAAACAGTTTAACAAAGATAAATATCAATAACTACGGCGTTGTGAATTACTTAAATCAATATTATATATTTTTTATTTTAGTTATGAGAACGATGGACGTGATAGATAGGGTACCATAAAAATGTTTTAAAAAACAATAAATAATAATATTATTAAGAGTTCATAATAATCCAACACATTTTCACACTATTAAAACATGCATACATAGCATTTTACATAACATTTTTAACCGCCGCTCTGGGCCGTAGTATATTATGAAGCGAAAATTTGCGCGTATTGGTCACTACAATCTATACTGTGATTCTGTCGCCGTTGCTCTGAGTAATAGTATAGTATGTAATTACGCCGCCCGGTTCTGGTACATCAACAAATTTTTGTTCCGAAAACCAATTACTGCTACATCGCTTAATGTGACACTACAAATAAAAAATTATCAATGTGCAAGTTCACTTACAGTCTTTGATTACACCGCTTATGTAAGTACGACGTGTATAAATTAATATTATAGGGATTTACTAAACCTGCTGAAATAAGGATAAGAGTATCACATTGGACCATCGAAATGTAATAATTTGATAGTCGGAAAGATGAAGTAAATATTTTATATTTTAGTTTAATAAAAATGTATTTAAAATTACAAACTAATCAAAACTAACCAGAGCTAAATTATATTGACAAATTATGTTTTTAGTCAATCTGCTTAAAAATATCCAAAGTAAGTTATAATAGTCGTAGTAGGAACAGACTTTATAACATTAGGCGACATGGGCTTATTGGATTAACGCCTGTGCATCCGCACCTGCTCCGAAATAACGATGACTTATTGCTTACGTTAAGCCCCTGTGTCCATACTTTAAATGATGGATTTTTTAAGATTAATATTCTATAAAACTGCAACTACAGAATTATTAAAATATCAAAAAGCTATTATTTTTGTTAATTGTTTAGATGTGTGGCTTCACCGATTTTTAATCATAAAAAATAAAAAAATAAAGATTTTGACATTTTTTTCGGTGTTAATTTTTATTTTGAAAATTAAAAAAATGAAACTGTTTTAAGTTTCTCGTTAATTAAATGCATCCATTTAAATTTAGCAATTTCTAATGATTTGTGTTATATTTAACGAATAAAGATAACACATTTTAAATTATATTTTTTATAAACTTTAAGAATAAAAGGGGTGCCCGCATACTTAAACCAAGGAAGTTTAAAGGTGTATGGAAGCCCAATACTGTGGAACAAAATTGTCCAGGCGTGCAGGGCAGCGGGAATAGGGGGGTTGGCCCTGCGGAATTTGCGCAATGAATAATAGGTCAGGGCCGGATTTCCATAATTCTTTGTTACTATCTATAAAATTGACATCATCAAATGTCAAATTCCAACATTCACTGTTTTTTTATATTTTTTGCACAAAATTGTTGGTTATTAAAGGATACCACTATAGAATATTTAAAATTATTGTGTAATATTGGATTTTATATCATCTGATATAATATGGAAATAATAGATGGCGCCACGTTACCGCCTTCTATTTAAATGGTCGATATTTTTGGAAGTTTTGTATTTTTACCAAAAATCTTTGTAAATAAATAAAAACACGATTTTTTAAAATAAATTTCAATCATTGTATGATAGTATTATATACTTATCACCAATTTTGTGATAAAAGAAGGACAAGATAGTGTAAATGAGTTTAATCTAATCCTAAGATTCTGGTTGTACATTAAAAAGTGAAAATTTTTATAACTGCTTTTTAGGCATATACTTTTCACTAATAACAAACATTCATGAGACAGAATAACAGTGGTTAAAAATGTTTAGTAACCTTTGGTACCTGAGTATCCATTGTAACAGTATCCGTTAAATATTATGTGTGTACAGAATGTCGAGCTTAAAAAGTTGAATGCAAGATTAAGAAACCAAAAATCTAATTTATTTTTAAACAAATGGTATTGTCTCGAAAGTTGCCTCCTCTCCGATTTTGATTAAATTTGGTATACAGGGGTTTTTTGGGACGCTGATTACAAATCTGAAAATATCTTTTCGGCAACGTTTCGTTTCCGAGATCTTCATCATCAAAGTTGAAAATTAAACTAACCTCATTTTCACTATATTCTCCCTTCTTTTTGTACACAATTCTTGATTTTTACACTAAAGTGGCACACAATATTTTATTTAACACCTTTTAAAACCCTGTATTTTTATTTATTTTACATCTTTTTTTCATTAAATTGCGAACTTTTAAGTTCAAAGGCAGTAGCCATATTTGCTCAAAAAATAAAAGTGTAAAAAGGTGTAAAATAAACATAAAAACAAGTTTTTAAAAGGTGTTTGTGAAATATTGTGTGCCAATTTAGTGTAAAAATCAAAAATTTTGTGCAAAAAGAAGGAGGAATAGTGTAAATAAGGTTAGTTTGATTTTCAATTTTGATGATGAATATCTCGAAAACGAAACATTGCAGATTTTTTTTCAGATTCGTAATCAGCGCCCCAAAAAACCCCTGTATACCAAATTTGGTCAAAATCGGAGAGGAGGCAACTTTCGAGACAATTACCAAACAAATACAGAAAAAGCAAAAAGGAACTTTAATATAAAATTGTACTTCCTTTCATTCAATTAGAGGGACCTGTATATATTTAAATTTGCCTGGTCTGCTCAGTAATCAATAATTTTGATTCTTTAAAAGAGTGTACTAAATTATTAAATGAAATAAAAGTATCTAAATGTAAACCTTTTTTCTTTTTAATAATCCACATAAATACACAAACATTGTGGAAATCATCTAAAAGATAGTTAAGATTGCCTTACTTTTCTCACTAATATTTCCTATGAAATTTTCATTTTCTATTATTCATAATTGATATATTATTATTTATTCGGTTACCTAACATTACGTCTTATAAGAAGCACCTAATTTAAATATAAAAAATACTTACCTAAAGTTAAAAAGACGGGTATGTTACCCTTGGATTTGCAAGACAAAACCATACAACCTCTAGTCATTTTGTTACGATATTATAAGTAACAAACAATAAACACAAAATTATAGTCACAATTTAATAAACACTAATCACTAAAATAAGAAGGTTTTTATCAATCCAAAAAACGGTACTCCGGCTCTCATAAAAGTATAATGTGTTGGGCTAACTTCACACTGATTTATCAGTGTGTAAGTAGGCAACACATTAAATTATTTCGTGGAATTTTGTTATGGCGCAGAATCGGCGGGGCCAACTCTGACAGTTATTTTCATACTGGGCTGGACATTTTTTGATCGAATGGGCCATAGCATTGGGCTTCCATACACCTTTAAACTTCCTTGACTTAAACACACTCATTTCTGCCTGAGCGTAATTTTTTAAGTCCAACTTATTAAGATGTGATATATTGAATTTACCTGATGACACAAAAACGTAAAACGTTATAACTTTTGCTACTAAGACAGTCCACGCCAGACAATCCGTAACCGACTATTTCCTTGGCGTAAATAAACCACCGAATTTCATACGGTAAACGCACAAGTTCTACAAAAACTTGTTGTATAAAAGTGTACAATTTCAGTCGGCTCGATAATCAGCTCTACAAAAATTCTGACGTATGCTTCTGACACTGTGGATGTGTAGCGGAATTGAAATGGCTCGATTTAAAGTGTTAAAATTATCTATTTATTTGTAAGATTAACAGTACATTATTTATAGCATAATTTAGTAACCATATACCAAAAATTTATTTTCTAGAATTTAAGTAAATTAAGTTATAGGACTAAATAGTTATTTACCTAACAAGTGCGGAAAGTGATACTTTTCCGCACGCGACGACAGTTACACGAACGACGCGAAGCGGAGTTCGAGTAAGCGGTCAAGGGTGGAAAAGAAACTTTCCGTACGTGTTAGGTACAACATTTTTTCTACGAGTGTGTGGAAAAAGTCAAACCAAACAACCATTAGATAATATTTATTTTTACCCTTACTGCTTGTTATTATTAACAACATTAATCGTAAAAGAACAGTTGGTAGCATTTTGCAAATGAATCGCAAAGGCAAGTCGTTGTAGGTAAGTTGCGGAGTTGGAGATTGCCGTTGAGGTGCAATTGAACCGGTCGTCTTTACAGGTAACAGAGACACATTGTTGCTTGCTAGAAGACGGTACAATGGGCCTTGAGTGCGTTTTGCTGTGTTCAAAGGTAGATGAATTTTGGGATAATATTTTGTTTGATAAGTCCTTCTTGAAACTTGTAGAGCTTTCTAGGTAGCCTTCTGCAACAGATGATGACTTCCAACCTCCAAGTCTTTTAGTATTCGTTATGCCTTCACCAGAATTAGCTAACATTGTAGCTGAGGAACGACAAAAGCTATGTCCCGTGTAAAGTTCTGGGTTTGGAAGACGTGAATAGGCAGCTATTTCAGAGGGCATCTTGCCAAAAGAATTTATTCCTATGCACTGGACAGTACAAGCCAATTTTTTGTAATTAACAAAAAATCTTCTGTGTGGTGTTTCGGGCTTTCGTAAACGGGAATACTTTCTATACAAACCTAGATATTTTCCATTTTCAATTTTCTCGGAAATGACAAAACTTTGGCTAGAATGGTTTTTGGAGTCTGGAATATTTACAATTAAAAGATTCCCCTTATCGTCAATATCATCAATGCTAATTTTCATCAATTCTTCTCGACGACACGCACCAGCTAGTTCGAAAATTGTAGCTACCTTCATCGCTAGATAGACATCATTTGGAGCATCATTAATAAATTTTGCTATTTCATCTTTCGAGAAAATTTTGGCCTTCTTGGGTCTAAATCCCACATTTTGCTTCTTCAAAAATGATGTAACTTTGAAATATTTGCTTAAATCCATGTTCTTTTCGATCTTAATGACACTTTTTAACATGGAATACCTTAACCATAAGGTATTGGGTTTACATGTTTTAGCAAGTTCCGCGAAATTTGCCATAAAAACTTCTTCTTTCATACTTTTGATGTTTTTCTCGCCACACCAGCTTGTAAATGCTGTATATTCTTTCTCGTACCTGTGCCTCGACTTGGACAGCAACAAATCTAAATTTGCTACTTCGGCTGCTTTGAGAATGGATTTAGGTAATTCCTCGACAGAAGACTCCATGAAAAACGTTTTTTATTTAAAATCGACGATACTGATCAGAATGTACTAAAGACACTTTTAATTATCGATGACTTTTAATGACTTTGATCTTTTATAATATGGACACCGGCACCGGTCAAAATTAAAAATCTGACAAGCTAGTTTAATATATACCAGGAGCTTTAAAACAATGTTTTAAAAACAATATTAATTTTTAGTGAATATTTCGTTGATTTTACACCTAATTTGTACAAATAAAAGAATACCATGCCAATAATAGAATTATACTAAGTCAAACTTCAGAATTAAAAACATTTTAAGTACCTGTTTAAGTGGGAAATTTGCAAGAGTTTACTTTTCCGCACTAGTGCGGAAAAGTGATTATTTTCCGCACTAGTGCGGAAAAGTGCTGCTTTCCACACGCTAGTAGAAAAAACATATTTTATTACTTTAAGAGTGATTTTCTTCAATTGAATTTTTTATAATCATTTCGTAATCTTGACATAGTATGATCAGTACCAAATGCATAAAATAACCTATTTCCAGGACCAAACAAGTTTAAATTCCAAGGCGCGAAAGTCTAAGGCATTTTTTTTTAACTAATTTTAGTTATCCTACCCCTTATCGGTACAATGGATACCCGACCAATGGATAGATGGCGGTATCAAAAGCTACACTAATAAATATCAATTTTAACATATTTCTAAAAGTTGGCGAAAAATTCTTAGAATTGTGGCAAAAATATGAGCTATAGCTTATTTGGTATGAAATCTAATTTTTAGAAAGACATTTTTTTTATTTGAAATCAAAAGTTTAATTTGTTATTATCAATAAACATAAAAAAAGGGTCTCACTTTTTGATAGTAACTCAATAACCATGAGCGATATCGAAAATCGGAAAAATATTTTTAAAGAGGGGAAAATTTCTTTAAAAAAGTTTTGACTTCCAGAACTCTAGCTCCATAGACAATAATTTTATTTAATATTGAAAATAGGGTTACGAGTGGCTGCTATATAACCCAAAAAATAATTTTTTGAGTGTAAAATATTAATATCCAAACACTAATAGAAAGCAAGTCCCGTTGGGAAAAATTTTTTTCATTGATTTTTCAAGAAGTTTAGAGATTATTATTCAACTAATTTTTGCCCTAAACCTTGATCCCACAGCAGATCAAGGGCCTCTTGATAGAATTTGCTACGGGTCCCGCGCTTGCTTAATCCGGCACTGGAAAAAACATAGATACATAATTGCAGTCCTCTACAACAAAAAGGCCAGGTAGACATTTAATTCTCTTTTAATAAAATAATAAGGCTGCATGAATATTACCTTGATTTACCTGCAGAGTTGAAAAGTACTTGGATTTAAATTTAAAACAGTTTTTGTCTACAATTTTGTTCCACTCTTCTTTGACTTGACAAGTTTTTTACTGATCTGTCTGTATTAATAAATGTTTTTTATTAATGCAGATAGTTTTTTCATTTATACAGACTGATCAGTAAAAACCATCCCAAGTCAGAACTTAGACCTCAGAGATCTCAGTACTTTAAGAGGCCGAGACTTTTGGATAGAACCTTGGCCCTTATTTAAGAATAAGGTTTTTGGTGCGATCTATTTTCTTTCAACGTGAATGCGCATGTCCATTTCTGATCGGTTTCAAACCAGTTGTGTGAACAGTTGATAGATAAAAAAGTTATCAGCGGTTAACTTTACGTTCGTTTTTAACATGATCGAAGAAGAAGTGAAGAAGGAAGAAGGTAACCTGAAATTTTGTTTTGGTTTAAATGGATAACCATAAATTTTTTTCGTTAAATTGAGGAACAATCACTTAAAAAAAATAGATTTTTCGGCCTGATCATTTCCTCTATAAGATTTTCAAGGTGAGAGTCCGTGTCTGTATCGGAAAAGTCCGAATCATTCGAAAAATCAAAATCACTAATTTTTTATATCTTGTCATTTTAATACCAATAAATATAGATAGGAACAGCAAAACCTTTTTTTTTACCTGTCAAAAATATTCCTACTAAGTACTGCGCATGCTTCCGACAATTTACTTGTAATGGATAATGGATCCGCAAACTCTCCTGACAGTTTGAAAACCATCAGCAAAACGTGTGAGAACACCACCCAAGTGTTTTCAAACAATCCAGAAACTTTTGTGTGAACGCGGACAGTTGATTGCGCAGAATCCTGACAGTTTTTGACTGTTTCTGAGTTCTGTGAGAACAAACCTATAGACACAAAAGTTTTTTCACTTAAAGTGTTACTAATTGGATATCTTGTTGAGCAAGAGTGGGTTAACTCTTTTGATTTTTGCTGTATTTAAGGCGGCCAACTTTATAAAAAGTCAATACGGGACATACGACGACGACGACGGGCGGGGGGAAAAAAAGTAAAATGATTAAAAATCGGGTAATACTGAATTACCGTTTTATTATTTAAAATCGTATTTTCCCGTTGAATGACATTTTTTATCTAGATTAGGGTTCTTGTTAAGTATATCATAAAAGCTTTGACAACTGTCCATATTAAATTTTACAATAAGCATTGTACGTAACGTTTTAACTGTAACGGACGGGTGTATGGAGTGAAGTAAAGTGAGTAATGAACGCGCGCGAAAGACCGAATTAGTGAACGCCGGCGACGGTGTGAAAACGCTGCCATCCGCATTTTATCCTTAAACTAATTAATTTACCGACATGCGGGACATGCAGGACGCAATAGACAAATTGCGGAACAATTTTATTAAATATTGCAATGCGGGACTACAACCGCCAATCAGGGACTGTCCCGCAGAATGCGGGACGGTTGGCCGCCTTAGCTGTATTGAACAATAATTAATTCAACACGATGCACAAATTACATAAAAAAGTTTGGCGCAATGGTATGTTATATTATTTTAAATGTAAAAGAATTATTTCGTTTTCTAATGTTTGGCAACGTAGCGTTTGATTGGAGAGAGTTTTATTGGTCAATTGCAGCCTGATGATGAAGTAAAGTTAGCCATATACGGCGAAGTTTTCAGCTGTTCGCGAAGTGAGCAATGAATCTTAGTATTGTGAAGCTGTACAATTATAAAATTATACTACATCTAGTACGTGTCATTTTCATAAAATACGGTAATTCGTAATCTAAAAACTTTATAAGAAGGTGATACTAACGCACAACTCGCTATTGACGTTATTTCACAAAATAACGATTTTGCTATTGGCTCCATTTTAAACTCAACTAGTATGGAGTAGATTTAACCCCATATAGTACAATATTAAATTATTTGTGATACAAAGTATTGTATTTCTCTTTTGATCACCTGTTCATTCTTTACGGGGGCGTGTGGCGTGTCAGGAGGATGGTAACATAGGCATCAGCAAGATATAGGCAATCAGGGGCCCGATTCTGTAAGCAAATTTTTTGACATTCCTTTTCCCTATCTCTTTCAAAATAGTGACAAACTTATGAGTTTTCTTTAAGGGCAACAAGGACATGTGATCCTTATTTTGACATTCTCTTTCCTTATATTTTTACAGAATCCCAGCTCAGACAGACGCCCACCTGAGATCTTAATAATGTAGGCTGAAACATAGTTAAATGTGATGCAAGATAATTCCTTCAATAGTGGTTTTGTTTTTAAATATAGAATGGATTTTTTTGTGTGTAGCATCAGTATTCTAATTCTTTTTAGAGGCCTGTAGATATTACGATACAATATACTTACTTAACGGGACTTAAAAAGTTAAGAATTTTTCATAATTCTGTTCCCGACGTTGTAATTACTTTATTTTACACATGCGCTTGGTAAATAATGTAACTACTTAAATTTTAAGTGTCATACATAAAAAATGCATATTTATCAATTTATTAAAAGTTTAATTTTTGAACTAAATAACTTACTAGAACGCCTATAAGCGGCACTTATTTGTTCAGTTGTTTGCTAACCTATCGGCATGTGGTCCTTCCGAAAAGGAACACTAATGTATTGAAAGCATAGTTCTTAGCGGATATATGTAGCTTCTGTAACAAATTTGGACAAAATATTTGACTTTTATTGAGATACTAGCAATTAAAATTTAAAATAAAAACCCAAATATATAAGAAACTACGAAAAAATGTATTAAATAAAAAATATGCTTTTAAGTAAGTTTTATGAAAAAGGTTATATACACATTTTTAATAAAATAAGTAATAAAAGGGATATAAGCAAAAAAGTGATTTTGGCCATTAAAAATTTCGCTATTACCAATATTTTTTTGGTACAAGTAAGTATACCAGCTCCGATCTATCTAAAGATTAATTCCAAATGTTCTATTCATTACATGAGACAAACTAATACACATGTGCCTCGAGGCAATGGGGGATAACCTGGTGGCACGGATATTTTATTAATTTTTTTTGATCCCATAACTCTACCCACCCGTTCCACTTAAAAAAAACTTAAACTTTATTTTATTGAAAAAACAATAAATAATTAGTACCTCCTCTATCCAAGGAAGTTCAAAGGTGTATGGAAGCCCAATGCTATGGCCCATTCGATCAAAGAATGTTCAGCCCTGTATGAAAATAACTGTTAGAGTTGGCCCCGCCGATTCTGCGCAATAACAAAATTCCACGAAATAATTAAATGTGTTCCCTACTTACACACTGATAAATCAGTGTGTAGTTAGGCAACACATTATACATTTATGAGAGCCGTAGTACCGTTTTTGGTTCAAGGGCGGGCGCGGCGCGTATGAAACTATATCCGCGCTGTACCGTCAACATTCGTTGTCTCATCATTCGTCATTTTCGTTGTGGTTTGTGCCCTTTGCGCCGTATTAGTTTTGTGGTTGCAGAAGTTCTTTGGATTGATAAAAACCTTCTTATTTTAGTGATTAGTGTTTATTAAATTGTGACTATAATTTTGTGTTTATTGTTTGTTACTTATAATATCGTAACAAAATTATTAGAGGTTGTATGGTTTTGTCTTGCAAATCCAAGGGTAACATAACCGGCATTTTTTACTTTAGGTTAGTATTTCTTATATTTAAATTAGGTGCTTCTTATGAGACGTAACGTTAGGTAACTGAATAAATAATAATATATCAATTATGAATAATAGAATAATAAAAATTTTATAGGAAATAGCAGTGGGAAAAGTAAGGCCATCATAACTATCTTTTAGATGATTTCCACAATGTTTGTGTATTTCCGTGGATTATTAAAAAGAAATAAGGTTTACATTTAGGTACTTTTATTTCATTTAATAATAATTTAGTGCATTCTTTTAAAGGATCAAAATTATTAATTACTGGGCAGACCAGGCAAATTTTAATGTATACAGGTCTTTCTAATTGAATGAAAGAAAGTACAATTTTATGTTAAAGTTCCCTTTTGCTTTTTCTGTATTTGTTTAAAAAGAAATTAGATTTTTTGGTTCTTAAACTTACATTATCAACTTTTTAAGCTCGACATACTGTAGACACATAATATTTAACGGATACTGTTACAATGGGTACCTAGGTACCAAAGGTTACTAAACATTTTTATGCAGTGTTATTCTGTCTCATGAATGTTTTTTATTAGTGAAAAGTATATGCCTAAAAAGCAGTTATAAAAATTTTTACTTTTTAATGTACAACTGGAATCTTAGGATTAGATTAAACTCATTTACACTATCTTGCCCTTCTTTTATCACAAAATTCACTATCCTGCCCTTCTTTTATCACAAAATAGGTGATAAGTACATGAAACTATCATACAATGTTTGAAATTTATTTTAAAAAATCGTGTTTTTATTTATTTACAAAGATTTTTGGTAAAAATACAAAACTCACAAAAATATCGACCATTTAAATAATGGGCTTCTTTCCATATTATATTAGATGATATAAAATCCAATATTACACAATAATTTTAAATATTCTATGGTAGTATCGTTTAATAACCAACAATTTTGTGCAAAAAATAAAAAAAAAACAGTGAATGCTTGAATTTGACATTTGATGATGTCAGCTTTATAGATAGTAACAAAGAATTATGGAAGTCCGGCTCTGACCTACTATTCATTGGGCAAACTCCGCAGAGCCAATCCCCCTATTCCCCCTGCCCTGCACGCCTGGACAATTTTGTTCTACAGTATTGGGCTTCTATACACCTTTAAACTTCCTTGCCTCTATCTGGGTGTTACAAACTTGGCAGAACGCTTAACATTTCTCGATCTACTATGCTACTATGTGTATAGCTCATCGTTTAAATATTTGTATTATTAATTGAAATAATAATATTAATAACATATAAAGACAGTTACGCGTTCAAAATGATCTTAAGAAAATTTTAATCTTATTTAAACATCAAAAAAAATTTTATATGTTTTTTTTCAGTTGAATTAAGGTTTAAACTTCAATTTGATTATATTTTAAAGTAGTAAATAAAAAAGAATGGATTTAAGCCTAGAAAAAGTAAATAGCTTAATAAGAGAAATGTTTTAAAAGTTTAATGCTAAATAAGCTATGAGATTTTTTTTTAAATGTTATAAATATGATTAAAATTTTCTCAAGATTATTCTGAACGAGTAACTGTCTTTATAAATTTTAATATAGTAGCATAGAAGATCGAGAAATGTTAAGCGTTTCGGCAGGTATATAACACCCGAATAGAGGAGGCAGTTATTATTTATTTTTTGTTTCAATAAAATAAAGTTTAAATTTTATTTAAGTTAAATTTTTAAGTGGAACGGATGGGTAGAGTTATTGCACGAAAAAAAAATTGTATAAAATATTCGTGTCACCAGGTTATCTCCCATTGCCTTAAGGCACATGTATTAGTTTATTTTATTCAATGAACAGAACATTTGGAATTAATTTTTAGATAGATCGGAGCTGGTATACGTACCAAAACAATATTGTTAATAGCGAAATTTTTAATGGCCAAAATCTCTTTTTTGCTTATATCTTCTTTATTACTTATCTTATTAAAAATGTGTATATACCTTTTTCATAAATCCTACTAAATTTTTTTTGTTTAATACATCTTTACGTAAAACTTTTAATTTATGAGATATTTGCGTTTTTATTTTAAATTTAAATCGTTAATATCTCAAAAACTAAAAGGGCTACAATTTTTTTAAAAAAATGACGTAGTTTTATCAGGCCTTAAATCAATAGTTTTCGAGTTATATTAAAAAAAAAACGATTTTTTTTACGATTCTTTTTAAGGTAAAAAAATGCATTTTGAACCCGCTGAGCTGAGGCAGCAGTGCTGCTTTAATTTAACTATAATTCATAGTAATATATAAAAAAATCTTCTCTAATCTCTTATTGGCTTGGTTTTTTGCGGTGGCCTCCCGGACTATAGGCTCAAACATAGTTAAATGTGATACAAGATAACTCCTTCAAGAGTGGTTTTTGTTTTAAATATAGAATGTGTGTGGACTTTAGTATTCTAATTATTTTTAGAGACTTGTGGATATTACGAAACAATATACTTTACGGGACCTTAAAAGGTTAGGAACTTTATTTTACACATGCGCTTGGATTAAATAATTTTTGTAACTAATTGAATTTTAAGTGTCATACATAAAAAATATATATCTATCAATTTATTCAAAGTTTAATTTTTGAACTAAATAACTTACTAGAACGCCTATAAGCGGCACCTATTTGTTCAGTTATTTGCTAACCAATCAGCATGTGGTCCTTCCGAAAAGGAACATTAATGTATTGAAAGCATAGTTCTTAGCGGAGATGAGTAGCTTCTGTAACAAATTTAGACAAAATATTTGACTTTTATTGAGATACTAACAATTTAAATTTAAAATAAAAACGCAAATATCTCAGAAACTACAAAAAATGTATTAAATAAAAAAAATGCTCTTAAGTAGTTTTATGAAAAAGGTTATATACACATTTTTAATAAAATAAGTAATAAAAGGGATATAAGCAAAAAAGTGATTTTGGCCATTAAAAATTTCGCTATTACCAACATTTTTTTGGTACAAGTAAGTATACCAGCTCCGATCTATCTAAAGATTAATTCCAAATGTTCTATTCATTACATGAAACAAACTAACACACATGTGCCTCGAGGCAATGGGGGATAACCTGGTGGCACGGATATTTTTATTATTTTTTTTTGCTTCAATAACTGTACCCATTCCGATCCACTTAAAACTTTAACTAAAATAAAACTTAAACTTTATTTTATTGAAAAAACAATAAATAATAAGTACCTCCTCTATCTAGGTGTTACAAACCTGGCAGGACGCTTAACATTTCTCGATCTACTATGCTACTATGTGTATAGCTCATCGTTTAATTATTTGTATTATTAATTTAAATAATAATATTAATAACATATAAAGACAGTTACGCGTTCAAAATGATCTTAAGAAAATTTTAATCTTATTCAAACATCAAAAAAGTTTTTTATATGTTTTTTTTTTTTTAGTTAATTAAGGTTTAAACTTTAATTTGATTATATTTTAAAGTAGTAAATAAATAGGTGGATACAATAATTTAAAAAAGAATGGATTTAAGCCTAGAAGAAGTAAATAGCTTACTAAGAGAAATGTTTTAAAAGTTTAATGCTAAATAAGCTATGAGATTTTTTTTAATGTTATAAATATAATTAAAACTTTCTCAAGATTATTCTGAACGAGTAACTGTCTTTATAAATTTTAATATAGTAGCATAGAAGATCGAGAAATGGTAAGCGTTTCGGCAGGTATATAACACCCAGATAGAGGAGGCAGTTATTATTTATTTTTGCTTCAATAAAATAAAGTTTAAATTTATTTAAGTTAAATTTTTAAGTGGAACGGATGGGTAGAGTTATGGCATCAAAAAAAAATTGTATAAAATATTCGTATCACCAGGTTATCTCCCATTGCCTTAAGGCACATGTATTAGTTTGTTTTATTCAATGAATAGAACATTTGGAATTAATTTTTAGATAGATCGGAGCTGGTATTCGTACCAAAACAATATTGTTAATAGCGAAATTTTTAATGGCCAAAATCCCTTTATTGCTTATATCTTCTTTATTTATCTTATTAAAAATGAGTATATAACCTTTTTCATAAACCTTACTAATTTTTTTTTGTTTAATACATCTTTACGTAAAAATTTTAATTTATGAGATATTTGCGTTTTTATTTTAAATTTAAATCGTTAATATCTCAAAAACTAAAAGGGCTACAATTTTTTTAAGAAAATGACGTGGTTTTATCAGGCCATTAATTTTAATTATATACGTTTTTTCCTAAAATCAATAGTTTTCGAGTTATTTTAAAAAAACCGATTTTTTTACGATTTTTTTTAAGGTAAAAAATGCATTTTGAACCCGCTGAGCTGAGGCAATAGTGCGGCTTTGAATTGACTATAGTTCATAGTAAAATAAAAAAAAAATAGTTCATGCGTAACTCTTACTGGCTTGATTTTTTGCGGTGGCCTCCCGGACTATAGGCTCAAACATAGTTAAATGTGATGCAAGATAATTCCTTTAAGAGTGGTTTTGGTTTTAAATATAGAATAGATTTTTTTGTGTGTGGGCTTCAGTATTCTAATTCTTTTTGGGGACCTGTGGATATTACGAAACAATATACTTTACGGGACCTTAAAAAGTTAAGAATTTTTCATAATTCTGTTCCCAACCTTGTAATAACTTTATTTTACACATGCGTTTGGATTATATGATTTTGTAGTGTCACACATTAAGAAATACATATTATATATATATATATATATATATATATATATATATATATATATATATATATATATATATATATATATATATATATATATATATATATATATATATATATATATATATATATATATATATATATATAAAGGGTGTTACTTAATGGTATGTCATAATTTGAAGGAGGCATTCCTGGATCGATTTTAAGTCGAAAAGTTCATATAAACGTGGGCCCTAAAATGCTTAGTTATTAAGATACAGGGTGTTAAAGTTTTAATTTTGCTTTCGTTTTTTCTTAATTATGCAAAGTTTGAAAGCAATTGGCCAAAATTCAGTTTCCATAAAAAAATTGTGGGATCCTTTAAAGTGTGTTTATCTCGAGAACCGCTGCTCCTAGACACTTAAATAAAGTATACATTTTTGATGCAGATGGATTTATAGTAACTTATTCTTTAATAAACAGGTCAATATTCTAAGTTTAAAAAAAGTTACGACATCTAAAACAAGTCAGGTAGGCCGTAGCTGGCGCCCTCTACTTTTTTTTTTTTTTTTTTTTTTTTTTTTTTTTTTTTTTTTTTTTTTTTTTTTTTTTTTTTTTTTTTTTTTTTTTTTTTTTTTTTTTTTTTTTTTTTTTTTTTTAATATATAATTATAACATTATATTTAATTAAATAATAAATATATAAACTATAATTAAATAATTTATTAAAAATAAAAATAATTATTTATTAATAAATATAAATATTTAAATTATAATATTAAATAATTATATATTATTATTATTATTATTATTATTATATATATATATATATTAAAATATATATATATATATATATATATATATATATATATATATATATATATATATATATATATATATATTATAATTTATTTTTTATTTTAAATATTTGTTTATTCTTGGATTTTAATTCAACATTAAATAAAACTATTTATTCATTTAAAAAGTTTTATTTTTAACGTTTATTTAATGATTTTTCTATAAAAATTATTAGATATAATTATAACATTTTTTCACCTTTTTACATTTTGGTTAAATAATTATATTAAAAAAAAAAAATTAAAACTTTAAAACCTTTAAAAATTTTTATTCTTCCAGTTTTATAAAATTAAAATAAACAAAAAAAATTTTAATTAAAAATAATTTTAATAATTATTAAAATTTTAATAAAATAATATATATATATATATATATATATATATATATATATATATATATATATATATATATATATATATATATATATATTATATATATATATATAATATATATATATTTATATATATATATATTATATATATATATATATATAATATATATATATATATATATATATATATATATATATATATATATATATATATATATATATATATATATATATATATATATATATATATATATATATATCAATTTATTCAAATTTTTGAACTAAATAACTTACTAGAACGCCTATAAGCGGCACTTATTTGTTGAGTTGTTTGCTAACCTATCAGCATGTGGTCCTTCCGAAAAGGAACACTAATGTATTGAAAGCATAGTTCTTAGCGGAGATGAGTAGCTTCTGTAACAAATTTAGACAAAATATTTGACTTTTATTGACCAATATTTGTCAACTGAAACGAAATAATTTAGTTTCACTTAAAGCAATTCAAGTTGCCGACGATATTGCACTAAAAGTCATAAAACTGTCGACACAGTTTAAAAAGACTATTATATATTTCTTTTAAATTTGCTTTATAAATATGCTTCCAAATGTAAGGCTTGTAAAATTTAGAATCGCAACAAAACTCCTTCTCTTTACTTTTTATTTGGGCAATAGAAACTTATGGAATGTCATAAAATTTTACCTTTTACTAATGTAGCATAAAAGCTAATAAGGATAGTTTCTGGCCAGAATAATTGCTACCATTTTTGCCGTAAAGGTAAATTTAGAACTTATAATTTGGGTTAAATATTTAATTGAGAAATAAACGTGTATTTTATAGATAAATATAAATAAAAAACCAGCAGTCATGGTCAGTAAGACATATTTTTTATAAACTAACCAAATTTGTTAGTATTAATTTTAAAGGACAAGGCACACCTAACATAGGATTTTGGCTCTAGAGCCAATTTTTTTAAATTTAAGTATGTTGTTTCCTAGATTAATAGGAACATCTTTTAAATGGGCAGGCCTACAGGATGGCCCAAAAAAATCACTGAGAAGTTGCAGCTTAACTGTTTATTAATTCCAATATAAACGCATAAAATTTCGTTAGAGTTAAAATAATTTGATTTAACATTTAATACATACAGGGTGGTCCAGTATCAAGTAAATAATATGGATTATGCCAAGTAAAATGTTAATATCGTGATATACTTGTATATAGTTTTAGAAATGATACATTTTTAACAGTTTATTTAGGTAAATTTAAGTTAAAATATTTTGGTTTATTGTCCCAAATATACGGGGATATTTGAAATTAAAGATTTTTTTTGTTTGCTCCCACAAGATATTTTGTGACATAAAGAGGTACATAGTTTTAAAATCAGCACATTTTTCTGGCAATTTTTTAATAGGTATTTAAGGTATTATAAAATTAAGCTACCCATAACTAAAATAATTTTCGTGTACATTTACACGGTAAAGTATCTAGGAGGTTTCATTCACCATGTCTCCTGGATTTACCTATATTTTTAAGATAAATCGTACTTAACAATGAAAACAGAGTTTTCATTGTTAGGTACATTTTTTTTTAAACGGAACGCTCTGTATATTTGGCCAAGTTTTAACTCTTTATTCAATTTAACATCGATAATGTAAATAGCACTATACGTCAATAGTTGCTGGTTCTTGAGACAATTAAGTAACTAATAAAGTAACTAAGAAGTCAAAGCTTTCCTGTTCCTTAATACTAATTTAAACGCCCAAAAAGCCTGACTTATCATCTAAACCCCACAAAAAAATAATTTACAGACTTGCTTAAAGTTAAAAAATGTGATTTGCCATTCAACACATACAAGGTGCTCCAGTATCGAAAAAATGAACATGTTTATGCCATGTCCAGGGCCGTATCTAGGCGGTGGCGAGATGGGCGACCGCCAAGGGCGCAGCTACGTGGGGGGCGCAAAATCGGCCATGAAAAATACTTTTTTATATCAGTTGTCAATACCGTAGTCATTTTATTATTATTTTTTACTGACAAAATTAATCAAATAATTAAATTAAACAGAACAATTTTATAACAAATTTTCAACTTAAAGACTTCCTTTAGTTATTTTTAAGTTTAATCATCCGCAAATAAGGATGTATAGCTAACTTACATTTCAATTCTTTTAGTCAGATACAAACAGTTATTTTATGTAAATCATGTCTCATTCAAAGAGTAGGCTAATATTTTCATATAAAGAAAATATATAATTTGACACAAATTTTACCACAAAATTGGTATTTTAAAGAAACGAAATTATCGGATCAAAAAACTTTAAACATACAACTTGCACTTTAATTTTGTAAAATTTCGAGAAAAACCTTCTTTTCGTTGGGGGTATTCTACCGGGTGGTGCATCGCCAGACTGGCCATAAGAAATCCCATGTAAATTTTGATACATTGAAATATTGGTTCCCCTATTGAATTTACAACAAAATTGTATTTTGTTGTAAATTGAATTAAATTTACAACAAAATGACTATTTTGAAAACGTTGATAAGATTAGCTCAGATTCTAAATTTCTTTTTTTTCTGATAAGGCAATTAAAAGTTATTTAAAAAAAATATTTGTAAAATCGTTGCATACCTACTACATACCTTAATGAATCCACCAGTAATAAATAAAATGTCTTGTCAACTTTTTAATTGATGTTTTACTTTGTATAAGTTATTTAAACATGTTTTACAGTATTGAAGAGAAAATAACAATGATTAAATGGTATTATATGGAAAATAGTTATCGAAGAGTATCCGCCATGTTCTCTACGTTTTTTCCTGACAGACACATTCCAAGTAAGACAACAATTTAAAATATCGTTTATAAGTTTGAGACAAAAGGTACTGTTAATAATAAATGCAACTGCTTAGAGCGAAATAATAATGTACTCGATGGAAGAGCTCAAGAAAATAATGCCGATTTAGATGTTTTACTTCATATAGAAGAAAATAAAGGAATAGGCACCAGGCTTCTTGGAAAAGTCGTAGGAAAAAATCACAGCACAGTACTACGCAAATTAAAGAAATATAAATATCATCCGTACAAATATCAAAGACATCAGGAATTAAGGGAAGGCGATGAGATCCGAAGAGTATATTTTTGTTTTGAAGTTATGGAAAGGGCGAATAACGATAGGGACTTCTTACGCAATATTTGTTTTAGTGACGAATGCACTTTCACATTAAACAATGAACCAAACGTTCAAAACATCAAGGACTCAATACCCTCAAAAGGTAAACGTTTGGGCGGGTATATATGGACATCGGATTATTGGACCTTTTTTCTTGAATCACAATTTGGGAACAGAAACTTTTTTAGAACTATTACAAAATCAAGTGGGGCCGGCATTGGAAGAAGTTGCACCTGACAATCAAGACATTATTTGGTTTCAAATGGATGGTTGTCCTGCACACAATTCACGAGAAGTAAGGGAATATGTTCAAAATGTTTTCAATGGACTCACTATAGGACCAAATTACACCATAAATTGGCCAGCTAGGTCTCCTGATCTTTCGCCAAACGACTTCTTCCTTTGGGGTCATATCAAAAATGTTATTTATACAAATTTGAGTTATCAAAATTTAGAAGAATTAAAAGTTTCAATTTCAGCGGCGTGCGATCGACTATCGGCATTTCAACTTCATAATGTAAGAACTGAATTTTATAACCGTTTAGGATATTGCTTAGCAGTAAACGGAGGTCTGTTTGAGCATCTAATTAAAAAACATTAGCTTTTAGTTTCAATGTGTTGTGTTAAAACGTATTTTTAGACAGTTTTTAAGTGTGTTTTTTACCTTCCTATAAAATTGTTCCATTATGTAAAAATCTCATTATGTAGTTCAATGTAATTACTTGTATTTATTAAATGATTACAGCCATTATTTTCTCTTCAATACTGTAAAACATGTTGAAATAACTAATACAAAGTAACACGTGAATTAAAAAGTTGACAAGACATTATATTTATTACTGGTGGATTCATTAAGGTATGTAGCAGGTATGCAACGATTTAACAAATGCACCACCTGGTATACTCCCCAAACCACCCGTTCTGAGGGGGGCGCAAATGTTAAGCCCCGCCAAGGGCGCGGCCATACCTAGATACGGCCCTGGCCATGTCATATGTTAATTTCATGATATATTTGTATTTATCTTCAGAATTTTTACTTCTGTCAGTTCCTTGTGCTCCAAGTCAAAAGAGCAAGCTAATTTTGCGTTTCTGAAATTTTAAGCTAATAATTATATAAATTAATAAATTATTTAATGAACAATACTAAATTATTAATAAGTAATTTTACACCAGCAATGTTTTGCGCGGCAAACAATTTTAAAACGACTTATCCTAAAAATATAGGTAAATCCAGGAGGCATGGTAAATGAAACCTTCTAGATACTTCACCCTGTAGGTGTACACAAAAATAATTATTTTACAAAACATCTTGTAGGAACAAACAAAAAAAAATCTTTAATTTCAATATCCCTGTATATTTGAGACAATAAATCAAAATATTTTAACTTAAATTTACCTTAATAAACAGTTTGAAATGTATAATTTCTAAAAATATGTATATACAAGTATATCACGATATTAACATTTTAGTTGGCATAATCCATATTATTTATTCGATACTGGAACACCCTGTATGTGTTAAATGTTAAATAAAATTATTTTTATTCTTAACAAATAAATAAAATATCGTTCCATTGGATTTAGACGAAATTTCACTCTGTTTATGTATTTATATTGGAATTAATAAACAGTTAAGCTTCAACTTCTCAGTGATATTTTTGGGCCACCCTGTAGCCCTGCCCAAAAATGTCCCTTTTAAAAGATGTTCCTATTGATCTCAGAAACAGCATACCCAAATTTAAAAAAAATCGTTTGAGAGCCCAGCATCCCATGTTATGGGGTTAAGGGTGTGTGCCATGTCCTTTTATATAGACGAAATATGTTGCTATATGAGTGGCAATTTAGTCTTCTCATAGAATTAATTTATTTATTAAATGGTAAAATTCATAAACTTTATATTCGGCTTATTTAGGCATCTAACAAAATACAAGTGGCCTTGTCTATGTTATATTTTCGTTAATTTTTGCCAACAATGCCTCTAGAGCTTGTAAAAGGCACTAATTCAGTGACTAAACTGTAAACCAATAAAATATGCGGCATCTTAGCAATAATAATCAGTAACAAAGTAAGGCGATAAAGTAATGTATATGTCGCAGGCTTATTGTAAAATTCGTCCTATTATAATACGCCTAAGCTTTTTCAATATAAATAGACGTATTGCAATACTACCCAAGTCATTAAAAATATCACAATATGACTGATGATTTTAGGCGTATTGTAATATGCCTGCCGCTTAGTCTTACTGTAAAAATTAAATCGCGCGCGATTGTGTTAAAATTCAACTAGATAAAATCCGTCGTATTATAAAGGCGGCGACTGACTTGTAACCGAACGTTGTAAAGTAATGCTCGCTTCGAGCATTACATTACAGCAACCCGTTCAGTTCATCACCATATCGTAGAGAATATTCGCGTCTGAATGCTCGGTTCACGAGTGATCCACCACTCGTCTTCACAGTGTCGTCGAAAATATCAGATATGGATTTCTGCTTGTACAGAAGCAGACAACAAAACGGTGGACAGACTTATTAGTTACTTGTATACAAAAAAAAAACAAAAACGACATATAACTTGATTTTTCCTTCTTTTTTTTTACTACCACCCCAATTTTTAATTAAAATGACATACAAATGAAAAAATATAATTGCTATACTTACCAAAAAACCTCTAAAACGACATATAACTAGATTTTTTTACAATTTCCAACCACTACCACCTCTTCTTTTTACCCTCCCCCCCGTTCCCCACCAGTTTTGTTTAAATGTTATATATATAGTAAAATCAAATTTTTCATATCAAAAAACCCTTTAAAAGACACATTACTTAATTTTTTAAAAATAATTTTTCATTTCTATCCTTTCTCCTTTTTCCCCCCCGCGACAATTTTTTGTTAAAATGTCATATAGACTGTAAAATCGAATTTTGTATATCAAAAAACCAATAATACGACATATTACTAGATTTTTTATTAAAAAAAACTATTTTTTGCTAATTAACCCCCCATTTCATCCCCTTCCCCTGAACGAATATGGCTCAAAAACAATCTGAATGGTTCTCTTATAGATACCCCCAGTGTACGAAATTTGAAGTTAATAGCTTAATTCCTTCAAAAGTTATTGAACCAACAGACAGAAAGACGATTTTTTTTCTCAAAATAGTTTTTTACACGTTTTTAAACATTTTAAGCCGATTTAGTAAATAATTTTTTTTGACCGATATTATATTTATTTCCCCACACTTTGTGATGCGGAAGTTAAAGTTAATATGGCGATTTTATTATTATGATATATTTGTCAATAAAAAGCAGAGTTTTTTCACGATCCCACTGCATCCTGATTCGCACAAAATGCAAAACCTCAAAAAGTAAATTTTATTTAAATAACAAAATAGAAAAAACCACGACTTTCCATACGCTCGCAACGAACAAACTGATTCACTGATTGACTAGCGCGGAACACTTCAAAGGGATTCGCGAAAAAAACGACAACCCGATGGAGCAGCGGCGAGCGCCAGTAGCTCGCCGCGAACGGCGCAGTTTTCTGTATTCACTACGTGAATGTTTGAGCTATAACATGTTAAGGTGGGTTTAGACCTGAGTACGTACGCAGTGAGCATCCATGCACGCATTCGTTTGCGTTTGCGAAAAGCGTTTAAATAGGTTTATGTATATTTCGACGCACAAGCTGATCCAGTTGTTCGCAGGAGTGCGTTAATAATGGAAGACGACGATGAAATCATGGCGGGTGCATTTATTTTAATGTATAATTTGATAAAAAAGAAAGAAGCTCGTAAACGAGGACCTCGTCGTTGGTTTGGTCTCTAATTTTACTTTTTTCACGGCGAAACGATCCCATGAGACTTTTTATCTTTTTTTGTGCTTCTGCACTATCTAAATTTGCAATATTTAAATTATTCACAAGTGCTTGCCAAGCATCTTGTTTTTTTGTTTTAGAGTTATATTCTTGGTTCCTCACATCTCATAATATAGGAAGTTTTTCGAATTCTTGCAATAGAAGCAAAACTTTGGTGTTACTCCACTCCATTTTCACATTAAACTAATTCGCCCGTTGAAGTACGTGCGTTCGTAGATACTCCCAACAGTCCCAACCCCGTTCAAACTGGACGTTCGCGAACCAATTAATTCTTTTGAGCATCGCATCGAGACCGACAGCCGGCGGATCGCGCCGAAGCTATTCGCGCATAGAAACACACAGCGTGAGCGTGCGCGCATAACCGTTTACACTTGAGCATTCGCGGTGGATCAGTGCGTGCGTGCTCAGGTCTAAACGCACCTTTCATTACAACGTTTAGTTACAAGTCAGTCGCCGCCTTAATACGACTGACGCAAGGCGAATTGCGATCGTTGTATTGATTAGCTGTTTGATTTTTGAGTAGTATTTTTGGTTTTCGAAGGATCAAATTGCTGTCAATCTAATGAAATAATAAATATTCCAGAAGAAAACACAATTTCCTTAACAAAAGCTTTAAGATTATTTTCAAAATTCGATGGACAGAGATTTAAAAAGTGTTCTTGTAAGACAAGCAAGACACAATGTCATATCAATAAATGTTTATGTTTTAAAGCTCGTATGAAATGTACTACCAAATGTCATAAAAGCGGACCATGCTGTAATAAATAATAAATAATAAGTCTACAAATATTTGTATTTTAATTAGTTTAAACTCCTCAAATTTCGTGGATCAAATTAATAAAATTGATGTAAGTGCTTTTTTTACATTTTTTAAAAATAAAGTTATGCAGTGTTTTAATTAAATTAAAATTATTTAATTACTTACATACTGCCAGAAACTGCGCCAACCCTTTCTTTTTTAATTACTTTTTGTTGCATCTTGTTTAATTCAGGCAAAAAAGAAAAAGTTTTACCCTGTTGTAATATTTGTACTATATTCAATTCGCCTGACCTGCCAGCCCCAGTCGTTTTATAATACTAGGGATTTAATCTAGTCAGATTCCAAAATAATTGCGTGTAGCTTAATGTTAACAATAAGACTACAAACCGGATGGCTTATTACAATACGCCTAAAATAATCAGTCATATTGTGATATTTTTAATGACTTGGCTAGTATTGGAATACGCCTAGTCGTATTGAAAAATCCTAGACGTATTGTAATATGACGGATTTTACAATAAGCCTGCGACATATACAAGTTTACCAAATGATTAAAGGTGTTTTAAGAAAAAATAATTAACGCAGACTGGTATGTCAATTTGTTGGTGTGTACCCCATTGTGTTATGAATAAGTAACTCTTAATTTCTGAGACTTTTCTTCTTTAGATTGTTTATTCTATACTATAATCATTTTTCGATTAAAAAACCCCTTAAAAAACAGGTATTGCATTGGTTCAAAAAGTCAGTAACCATACTTACAACAACAAAAAAATGTATCTTATTGGTTTAAAAAGTCAGCCACCATGGTTACTTACTAGGTGTTTTTTCTGAATCGCAAATGACGAGATTATAGTTTCATCGTTTTTTTTATAATGATTTGTCCCTGTTAAGTGCGGGTTAGCGATAACACATCAAAGATGTATTTTTTAACTGTGACGGTAGAATCTGTTAAGTCCACAGTATTCTCGATAAGTAAATTAAGTAGATTGTAATTTACAATAAAGCAAAGAAAAATGAATAATTAAGGGTATTAGCTGGTAGTTACAGTATTAAGGTATGAGAGGGTTGGTTAAACTTTGACTTTTAAGTTATCTACTGACTTTTGGTGTCACTTGTGGGTGTTACCTTTGAATATGACCTTAACTGACATCAACACATTGTTCTCATAGCCCTATAGTAGCCTTAAAAAACTCGAATTCCTCTTATGAATCGGAAATGATTTCTCCTTTCCATTCTCTATACTCTGTATGTGTTACAAATCACTTGCTTAAAACACTCTTTTCATATCAGGAAAATGGCGTCTCCCACAAATATTAGCATTCCAGAGCCCATTTAAAGAAGAACTGTTAACTTCTTTGATGATCCCACTCGTACAAGAAACCTTTCTCTTGACCCACCGACGAGCTGTAGATACCAGACTCTCTTTTATAAGTATTTTTACGGCTTCTGCTGCGAAGAATTAACCAATAAAATTTTTCCTCTGGCAGCTTTCCATAGACCAACGCGCCACTCTCATTCCGTCACAGTCCATCTGGAGAAAAACCAACTTCCAAGTGTGCCCTCTTCTTCATCCCCAGAGTAATAGAGTGTGAAACCTGCTGCTTTTCCCTTTAAACATGCAAGTCCTGTGTTAATGGCCTTTGGCTTTAAATCTTTAAAAATGGTCTTAATATAAAAAAAATTAAGTTTTGCTGAAGGTGGTTTTATCTTTAGGACTCAGAACTGCACTAAAGGCACGTTTTGTATTTGGTTTTATATTTTTATGTTTTTGATGTTTCCAAGTTTTTAAGGTCTGATTGGGCAGTAGTAGATAAGAATCATCGTTAATTTATGATACAGGAGGCTGCAAAAAAGTAGCTCATTATTTTTGTAATTTTAGTGAGTGGTGAGATGACTGCCTAAGGGATTATGGTTGTTCTGGGTCCAGATCCTGCATAGGGAAGATGACACTCGTCTTCTCTATGGTTAAAAAAACTTTTATTGTGCAATATAGTAAGAGGTGCAGTTTTAGGCTCAGTGCATACTAGTGCTAAGTGTAAGGCATTTTACATGCGTAACAAATTCTTTCATCTTGCTATAAAAATAATATGAAGTAGGTATATCCAAAATTCTTAGTTATTAAGTTAGGCAATGATAATCTATATAAGTTTATGTACCGTGTGTCCAAAGAAAAAGGGTTGCCGGCTGTATCTCAGAAAATATTTATCGCACAGCGTTGGGAAAAAATATTTTTAATAAAAGTGTTTAAGAGAAATAGCTGAAAATTATTTTTAAGTTTCTGAAATGGCCGCTAGGGGGCGTAGCTGCAATCTTAAATCTAAAAAAGTGATGTTTCTGTGAATTTTGCTATATTAACCTAAAAAATACCTGATCTTTAAAGTCGAGGATAGTCTGAACCTTTTTTGATTGACCATTTTTGCTATATCTCTTAAAATAAAGTGGTGGGGGGTATTCAAAAGTCTCCGTAAAACACACCCTGTTTCTTTGAAACGGCTGAGCCGATTTTAACAAACTTGAGCTAGTTGAAAAGAGCTATTCTTAAGCTATAAATCTTAAATTATTTGAAGATTTGTTAGTTTCACATGTCGCCTCTAGGAGGGCTTTTTTCGACATTCCGACAGAAATGGTTAATGTTCCCCAAAAAAATTAAATGCATTGGTATAATTTTTTTTTTTAAAGTAGCTAAACAAGCTCGCGAAAACCGCATCTCGATATCTTGTTCCTTATCCTTGTTTAGACCAAAGAAAATTTAATGCGTCAATATCTCAAAAACTATAAAAGCAACAAGAAACTTAAATTGTGTATTTTTACAAAAAATGCAGTACTTTACGAGTTATAATTAAAAAAGCGAATTCTGGGTGTATACTTTGAAAATATCCTGAAAACTCGATTTTTTGATTATAACTCGTAAAGTATTGCATTTAGACGAAAATATTATATAACCTAAATTAAATATTTTATAAAATACATAATTTATGTCCCATAATATTTTTGTAGCTTTTATTGTTTTTGATATATTGACGTATAAAATTTTCTTTGGCCTAAATTTTAAGTTAGGAACAAGATATCGAGATACGGTTTTCGCGAGCTTATTTAAGCATAATTTAGCTACTTTTTTATATAAAAAAATTATACCAATGCATTTAATTTTTTTGAGAAAATTAACCAGATCTGTCGGAATATCAAAAAAGCTCTCTAGCGGCGACATGTGAAACTAACAAAACTTCAAATATTATGACATTTATAGCCCGAGAAAAGTTCTTGTCAACTAGCCTAAGTTTGTTAAAATCGGCTCAGCCGTTTCGAAGATATAGGTTGTGTTTTACGGAAACCTTTGAATACTTTAATTTCAAAGATGTAGCAAAAATTGTTAAACAAAAAAGGTTCAGGTTAACCTCGACTTTAAAGATCAGGTATTTTTTTGTTACGTTAATATAGCAAAATTCACAGAAACATCACTTTTTTAGATTCAAGATTGCAGTTACGCCACCTAGCGGCCATTTTAAAAACTTGAAAATACTTTCCAGCTATTTGGACACCCGGTACAACTGTTTTCCAAAGCTTATAGTAGGATTATATTCTGGTAGATTAGGACTAACCACTGTTATGTAATAAGATGTTATAAAGTCAATAACTACCTGTTTGTTTGATAAGTAAATACCAATTCTATAAGTGTTAAAAAATTCCAAAATATATAGAATACAAATACAAGCTTTTAAAAACGATTTTTAATTTATTAGGGACACTCTAAGAGAACTAAATGCAAAATGGCTTTCAACCTAAGTACCTATTTGATAGTTTTCGCTATAATATTGTGACAGTTTTTACACTGGTCGCTTAGGTGCTTAGGTACCTTGTTGTAATGTGCAATAAATTACTTCATTGTCAGCGGAGCCAGACATCTCCCCTCGTGTGGTGTTTTTTGAACTTTCTGGCGCCACTGACCATGCATGGGCTTAAACGCACACATAAGGGAGATATAAGTTAAAATGATAATAATCAGAAAACAAAGGTAGCGAAAACATTAATTTAAAATTCAGCAGTAATCAGCTAAACTCTTAAATGATTAATAGGCTATTAATTGACTATACGGGAAAATAAGGGGTAATAAAGAATGAATTCGTCAGAGCAATTTTATGATTTATTATGATTCATGGGTGCCTAAATATAAAAAAAAATAAAAAGTTCTATTAAATTCAGGCTTGCATTTTATTAACAGGGATAATTTGTCATTTTTTTTAGATAACAAATTATCCTGAAATCTACGCATATTTAGGAAAAATATGTAGAAACCCGTTTCTTGTGAAAAAACTCAAAAGGTAAAAAATTGCATTTTTCTTTTAAATTTTTACAAACAACTTTTTTCCAAGACTATATACATAGGTATAGGCATTCCTTTAAAGCAGCGTTTTTTAAAGTGTGTTCCGCGGAACCCTGGGGTCTGAGTCCAGAATCCTGACTGGATTTTCGACTTACGTATTACCGAAAAATAAGTATCGCATGCCATAATCTGAACGCGGAGCCCGATATAAGACTGCAACTTTCATCAATAAGACCCAGTGGCAGCTCTTGGATATTCAAATATTTTAATCTAAAAAGTGAGACATGAGATCCACACTAAATTTACCAGATGCTATTGGCCTTAAAGAAAACACTGGTAAAAAAAAATAAATTTGCTAGTAGTTCATCAGAAGCAAATCCTCTATTTGTATTTTTTTCGTGAATTTGATCAAATGATATCGTCAAAACTCATTTATTATCTATGTTTTTCTCATGCCTGGGAAGTGGGGCCTCCTACAACCCTTAGCAATCTTGACCCCATTCAAAGAAGAGGTATTCGTCTTATTAATGATCCCACACTTACAGAAAAGCTTCCTTCCGTTGCCCACCGACGGGCTGTAAGGTATATGTCGCTCTTTTATAGGTATTTTCATGGCTCCGAAGGATTGGCGAGTATAATTCCTCCTCTGGCAGCTCCCATCAGAGCAACGCGTAGTGCCACTTTTAACATCCTTTTACAGTCCAACTTAAGAGACCCCCAACGTTCACCTCTGTTTGTTCCTTTATCCCTGTCCAGACTATGGAACCTGCTACACGCAGAAGTTTTCCCTTTTTTTCCAGATCTCCAAATATTTAAGTCTCGTGTGAGTAAACTCCCTCTTACCACACTTCAGACAGCCACGGTACAGTACGGCCACAGCCTTTGTAAATTGTCCCAAGATAAAAAAAAAGTGTGAAGAGTGAAAATAGTTTCATTCCTTGCATTGATAGCTTTATCTATGTATGAAAGTATCCTTTTTATTATTTCATGTTCAAATTCCTTTTAGGTTCTTTAATAAAATATTTTATAATAATATATTTTGTAAAAAATAAATTATAACGATATTACAAGTCTATCGATTCCTATAATTTAAAATGCAAAAATATTTATATGTGCAGCATTAAAAGGGGTTCCGTGTTTATTTTTCCTGTTAAAAAGGGTTTCATATGTGAAAAAGTTTTAAGAAACGCTGCTTTAGAGTAAAAAAAGCTGACGTCAAAACCTGTAAAAAAGCGTAGCTAAAAGTATTTTTATTAAAATATGACAGAGATTTGTTTTTTTTTAATGTTAAAACTTTTTATTAATTTTTGCCTATTTTTCTTTTATAAATCAGATCATTTTTAATAACACAAGTTTTTTTTATCCAAACGGGTCAACGGTATTTTAATAGTAAAACATAATGAACCATAAAAACTTTTTTTTAAATCTATAAATAATGTTTTTATCGAATAAATTATTGTAATTATATATTCATAAAATAAAAGCGTAATTATTAATAAAAAGGTAATAGAAGTTTATTAAAATAACTATTGGACATCAAGTGCAATATCTATTTCATGGTATATATCTTTTTTTTTATATTTCCCTCAGATATCTCAATATAGTTTGATTTTTGCAGTTTACTCCTATACACCCTTTACAAAAAATTTAATACTTGATACCAAATTTTCTGCATCCACAATTTGCTTGACAGTCTTTTAAACATTTAGAAACTATCTGGCTAGCTAGTAGGAATGGACATTAACCCATTTAAGTGAAGTAAGTCCTTTCCATTGATGTACATAAAAATAATTATTTATTGTCCAATTTTAATAAAAAAACCCTTTTAGCTGTTCTCTTTTTAAATATTTTGACGTCAGATTTTTTTTCTCTAAAGCAATGCCAACTAAGTTTTGGACAAAAATCTAAAAAATTGGAAATAATGCGATTTCTAGAATTTTTATTTATTTTTTGTATTAAGTTTGCAACAAAAAGGCTTTTTTTTGGAAAGTGGTATTCCGATGGAAAATTTTATTCCCTACCAAAAAAGGCCTCCCCATATTTTGCTAAGAATGCGTAGATTTTTTTAGAAATTTTAAAAATATCCTTTAATTTATTTTCGTTGTTGCGCACCTATCTCAAGTTCAAATCAAGAGTAATATTGCATCTTCTTTAAGTGCCGTCTTCTCAACGGAGGTTGGCGACCATCAACTGGAATTCCTCTCTGTCCTGTGCTAAACGGATAATCGTACTGGCCTCCCCTATATTAAACCACTGACGCAGATTTCGTAGCCAAGAGAACCTTTTACGCCCAATGCCTTGTCGCTATTCGATTTTTCGCTCAACGATTAGTTATAGAAGACTGTACTTGCTGTTTCTAAAAATATGACCAAAATAAGCTGCTTTTCTTCGTTTTATTGTAGTTAAAAGTTATTGTTCTTTATTCACTCTCTCGAGAACCCGTCATTTGTCACTCGTTCGGTCCATGATATCCTTAATATCCGTCGGTATAACCACATCTCAAAAGATTCAAAACGTGACATGGTCCGTGCCTTCAGCGTCCACTCTTCAACTCCGTATATAACAGTTTAGACAGTACATAGCTTTTGGTGGCTCGCCATCGAGCAGTCAGACTCGGATTCCGGTTGCAAAGTAATGTTTTCATTTTAAAAAAGGTTCTTCTGGCTATTTCTATTCTGTCATTGTCATTTAACCAGCATCCCAGGTATTTAAATCTTTTTATTCTTTCTATGTCCTGATCTTCTATCCGTATCATATTATTATTAATATTGACTTTAGTGATGATCATACATTTTGTCTTCTTTATGTTTATTTTAAGACCGTAATTAAGACAAACATTATTCACTCTGTCTACCAGGAACTGTAGTTTTTGCATAATAAGACAAAGTAAGTTAATATCCCACCAAAAACACTTATGTAAAATAAGAACCAAGTTCCTATCCCAAAATTTCGGTCTTTTAAAGTACTGAGATCCAAAATTACACAAAGTTTTGTCCACAGCTATGTTGCACTCTTTTTTGATTTGGGAAGTTTTTTTTACTGATCGGTCTATATTAATGAATTTTTTTCTTTCATAAATACAGATAGTTTTTATCATTCATACAGACAGACCAGTAAAAATCTTCATGAGTCAAAAAAGAGTGAAACAAAATTATGGACAGAATTTGGTTTCATTTTAGATCTAAGTATTTTAAGTGTTTTGGTATTTTTTTAAATGCAATTAATAAAAAAAAATAAGGGAGATTTTAAGCCTTTTTCTCAACATACCCTCTGTAGGTAGTACATAACCTTTAAATTGAATATGAAGTACGAAAATTGGCCATTCTAATGTCTCTATCTGAAATCGCGCCTGGTTTGTGGTATGTAAACTGTAGCAATTTTCTTTGTTTAATGAACGAATTCCTGCCTGCACCTTAAATTCTAAGACGGTTGTCACCTCGGATACTCAGGTTCAATCGGATTGTAAACGTCTAAGATACCCCCTTAATATACCGCTCCTGTTTCAGGGCGGTACGAGTAAAAATGTGGAGTTTTGAGGATTTTTTCTTCACTTGTGTCCTAAAACCTACTTATATACCAAATTTCAAGTTTCTATTCCTTCGGAAAGTGCCCGTAATTTTAATAAGTCAATGGGTCAGTAAGTCAGTTTACTGACTTTCTGAAACTTTTTGTGTAATATACACACTGCGTGCGTCAGGCCGGAACTTGGACTGGCACTACCGTCCGCCTTGATAAAGTTTTGGGGGCACAAAAAAATAATTAAACATTCTTAACACTATGATTTATAAAGTACCTACTAAAAGTGAGTTACTAGACCATAAAGAGAAAATCCTATTCCTATTAAAAATTTACGAATTCAATAAATTAATAAAAAAATAATTTATATTATATTTCCTAATTTCAATTAACCCCTATTAAGAAGGAGGTAAATTGATATATTCAATTTTCTATTCTTTATGTACATTTTTTATTTTATATTTTTTATATTTTCCGAAATTTGTCCTTTTGTTAAAAGCAAATAATTATTATAGGTACCCTATAAACGGATGGCACCACATTTTATTAGGCTAGAATAGTAAAAAAATTAGTTCTACTAGCCCATAATAACTAAATTAGTCAGAAAAATAAGCGATTTTATATTTTTATGACTTTAGTTTTACAACTTAATAGCATTTTAGCTACTGAGTGGTATTGTAAAATAGAAACTCTTATTCTTTCCAGCCAAAAATGGACTTTAAGCATTAACATTTGGTAGGTTAAATACGTTGTTATTTTCTAGTAAAAATTTATTGTGCCGCGCTATAAATGCGCTTTGGAGGTATAAAGGCAGCATAAAGATCACGTGGAATTTGTTTACATATTTTTAAATTCTAATTTTAAATTAAACTTAACTATTCATCAGATAATCAGATCAACAAACAAACCTAATCTACTTTTAGGATACAGAGTATTTTTAAATAATTCATTTTTGATATACTTCGATACCTTGGAGAAAGTGGATGAATGTGGTTGAATTGCACCCATATGGTGTTTTAAACTTATATTATAATACATTTTGTTTTTTGCAGTTTTAATACAAAGTAATTTATTTTAAACTAATGTCATACTTTTTATATTTCACTGATTAAAAAATAAATAGTTTTAACTTATTTTGTAAATTATGGGTATTTCTCTGTAAGCTGAGCAACTCACAATGCCAGGCCAATACAATATGAAAAATATAGTTAATTTTATAATTTGTACTTAACTTTAAAAGATAATTACCTAATTTACCGCGGCCCATCATACAATATCCAATAAAATAAAGTTTATTACATCAAAAACGTTTTTATATATAATGCTCAAAGAACAGTCCCCTGGTAAAAAACTTATAATATTTGAAATCTAATGAACTTTTTACTGACAATATCAGAAAAATCTTTGTTTTAATTAAATAATACATCTAAAAATTATAATGTTTATTTTGTCCCCGATTTTCTCTCACAGTCCCCTGCCTCTTATTTAAAACTACCTCAAAAACATTTGATACAATTAATCTTCATTTATACGTTGTGCTTCGTTTTAAGTTTGCTCAATGATAATAATTAAATAAAATTATTATTCTATGAAAAAAACTAACTAGGGGACTGTTTGTGGGGACAAAAATACGTTAAAAGTTGCCCAGTCTACAGAGAAATGCCCTTATATAGATATCTCTTTTATAATTGTTTTACGGATTTTATTGTGTGTAAAACTAGGTGTACAAAGAGAATTCAATTCTTTTATATATCAAATTTATATATTTTTTTAATGGGTTGTGGTATTGTTAACTACAATTTTCTTAAAGAAACGAAGAGTCAGTTTAAAGTTTTACCTTAAGCTGCCAGAAGTACTAGGATACAAAAATAAATATGATTTAGATGAACCGAGCATAAAACTAGACATACCGCTTAAAATAATGGTGCCCAATAGACATCAAAAACAAATGTTATATTTCTTTCATAAAGTGGTTGTGGTACTGCCGACAATGATTTTTTTTAGAACATTACCGTTTATACGGGTTTCTCATAACTTTGGAAGTTTTGTTCTGTTACAATTCAAAACCCCTGTTTACCAGTCTTGCTGTTGTCAGTGTTAGGCATGACATCAATAATACTTTTATGAAAATATATAGTAAAAATGTGACCATATAAAAAACTCTAATTGCGTTATAAATGTCAATAATTACTATTTAAAACAATAATTACCTACACTAATTTTAGTATAATATAATATTTTAAATGTAAAGAAAAATGTTGTAAAACAATTATTCTTAACGCAGTTTTGGATATCATGAGAAAGTGTAAAATAAAGACTTATTTTGTTTTACTAGTACATAAAGGGTGATTTTGCGGCCGCTAAACTGTATAATAAAAAACTGTTTATTATGTCAGTGTACATTTTTTTAAAAAGTAAGTTTTTTTTATAGCTAACTATAAATAACTTAAAAATAACACAAAATTTTAAACATAATAGTCTAAAAAGAGCCATAATTATTTACCTAATGGGTTAATCAGTAGCGTACACAGTGGGCAAGTGGCTAACGACTTCTTGGTAAAAATTGGGCATGATACCCCCAAAATTTTCCGGACTGGCCTCTGGCGGCGCCTGCGTGGAGCATGCTCCCCCCCCAAACTTTTTTCTGGGTACACCACTAGCGGTTAATCAATATTAATGAAACTATGTTGGTTAAAGAGCCCAAATATAATTAAAAATAATTTTAATTACAAATACTCTTCAACAGCTTACTCATAACAAGGTAAGTAATGTAAAAAAATATTGCACAATTTAGTCATATATACCATAAATGACTCGCTTTTAAATTTATACAGGGTGTAAAAAGTATGATGCTTACGATTTAAATGGGCGATAGTGGAGCTCAAAACAAGTCAAAAAGCTTATATGACATATGTGTCTAAACTTGACAGATTTTTGTCTAAACGATGACAAAGTTGGAACTTTAGAAGCAATTTTATTATTTCTGAAAATCATAACAATTGGAAACTTTCGTCTTAACCGCTTATCAGTAACTTTAATAATAAATGGTAATAAAATAAACTAAGTTTGAAATGTTTTCATTTATAAATTAAAAAAAAAATCCCACAGTTCAAAAGTTAAAAAACAATTGGCAACAGAGCTACCTAGAAGCCTTGAGCGTGAAATAAAGTCAGTTGGACATTTTGCTCACCGGCCCGGCCGCGATATTTTTGTTTGTTTTTAAATCGGGAAAATATGCCGATATGTACTGTAAAATGTACCAAAGAGTTTTGAAAATAAAAACACACAATTTACAAATAAAAACCAAACAATAATTATTTATTGTTTCTTACTTAAATTTAATTTTAAATTAAATATCAAAATAAATTGCTAAAAGTATTTTTTTTGTATTCAAATGAACATCTCCTTAAAAAAATGTGTAAATATGCAAAACCTTGTTCGACGTTCTGACTTACTGCGATGAAACGGGCGCGGTGTTGCCAATCTTTTTAACTTTAAAAGACCATATTTCGAAAACAATTAACTTTTGACCATATGTTCTTGGCTTTTTTGACTTGTTTTGGGATCCAATATCGCCCTTTAAAATCATGAGCATCATACTTTTTACACCCTGTATATTTTTTGGGCCTATTGTCTTCGAATTTTGATAAAATTTGTAGTAGTGACAGCCAAAAATGTTTTAAATCATAGCATACCTATTTATATACAAAGATTGGTGTGTGGTTCTGCTAGTTTAAGGTTAGGCTAGCAGAACCACGATATTTCGGAAAAAAAGATAGAATAAATATGAGCATAAGTACAATTAAAATTTAGGTGTAGTTTTGCTGCGTGTTAAACCTGCCAGAAATCGTCAAACATTCCAGTTGGCCTGCACAGGATTTCAAATGGTTTTGCAATTCTAAATTCGTAGGCCTGCGCAACTAATAAAACTGCGGTGTTCTCTCACGCACACTCCGGAAATCCTTAAGGCTAAGCCTGCACAGTTTTTTTCTCTGATTATTTCCGAAATGTGTGTGAGTACCTAAAGTAATACTATTATTTCTCTTATTCAGCACTAGGTTGAAAATAAAAAAAAGTAGTTAGAATAATTTGCTTTCATGATAATTTCTGTACATACAAATTTTAAGCGATGAAAAATAAGTCTTTTTAAATACCATATATAGCTTTGGCTGTCTTAAATAAAAGCTTTTATATTTAGTATCTAGTTGTTACATAAAACTAATTTTTATAGCTATTTATCTTTTCTGTCTCAATAAAGTCCAATGAAAATCCGCAATAATTTACGGGCCAATTGTGTCCCAACGTTTTTAATAAAGTTTATTCGCAGTTTAATTCAGGTAGTTTATTGCGTGCCGACGTGGTATGGTTAATAGGTTGCCGTGATAGACTTATGGCCCGTTATTTACCCCCGATAAATTGGGACGATCAGTTAATTTGGCCTCTAGTTTGGTGGCGTTCTCTTATTAAGCTGTAAATAACTCTTATCCTATTCTTGTATGCCCTTGCTTGGAAGGATTTACGTTTTTCTATCTCCGACCAAAAAATATTACTTTTCTGGCTGGTTTTTTACTCAGAATACTTACTATTATGGTTTAGACCAGAGAGGAAACGATATCTAAAGATAATAGTAATTTATTGCGCTACAAGTAATACTTTATAATAGTCCAATCATTATAGATTTTTTTTTGTAATTAATGTTAACAGATATCTGCGCTATGACTTTCGGAATAACCGTTAGATTACTTAAATCAAAAATTCAACCATTTTTTTAGGTAATTTTTTTAAACAATGATTATTAAAAAAGGGCACTTTTTATTTTTTTTTTAAATATAACAAAAAGTACTGGCTATATCGCTACTTATAAAAGACCGTTTGTAGAGAATTCAAAAACCTACATGGTTTTTGAAAAATCCCGATCGGACCATTTTTCACCGAGAAAAGCCGGAAAAACGCATAAAACAGTTTTTTTTTCAAAAATTCTTAGTTCCGTTAATTTTTAATATTAAGGGCTGATTTTTTGGGAAATGATAGTCAATAACATATAGTTTGTGCTGCCAAACGTTAAAAGTTGTCGCAATAATAGTTTCTATTCAATCGTACTATAAACAAATTAGGCCCCTATCTTGCAAGTGCCGTGAATATTGGGCAAATGATACGATTTGAGTTTTTAAAGTTGAGATTAAAAGCTACAAATTGTATATCTTACATTTCATATAAGTTTGGAAAACATTGTTAAAAGTGCTTGTGAACCTAGCGCGTCGAGCGAAAATTCGCGATACGCAGCCCGTCTCTCGCTTCTCCTGCGCTGCTGGGTGTCCTCAGGGCCTGGGCACTCCTAGTACTGACTAGTCCCGCTATGTCGCTAGTGTAACGTCACTTGTCACATTAATTCTCTATCTTCTAGTTCTATCGGTCGACGATCTGTGATCTGTCAAAACATACTGTCATTTGTATTATATATTATAATTTTTTTATTAATATTTATAATCTGTGATTTATATTTATAAATCAGACATTCGACTGTTTGTCACTTTTTTAAATTTCTGGTAATAAATAATTAAATTGAAATGTATGGTTTGTATGTGATGTGTGTCAAATCGTTCTTTAAAGAACACTGAATGGAAAGCGTTTTTTTCCCAGGAATTTACAGGTGAGTTGCTATTTAGAAATTCCTTAACTCAATTTAATTATACTTGGGATACCGGATTTTTTTTTATTTCTGATAATATACATTAAAAAACGAAGAAAAGTGTTATTGTTATCAAAAGAGAATTTACGGCAACAAAAAGTTTCATTAGGGAGTAGACAAAATAGTTATATTTGTGAAAATGCAATTACCTTTACCTATAGGTTTAAATACATTTTTATTTTTAGATTCCCATATTTTGAATGTAAATAAGAAAAACAACAGAAGGGCCAAATACAAAACCAAGCATCAAAAACCACAAGTGACACAAAAAATACATTTAATGCAATTTGTAAATAACATTATGTAATATAATATATAATATGTTGTTTTATTTATTGTTTATGGCAAAAGCAGTCAATGTGTTTATTTTACCTTAAATTTAGAGTAAAATAAGCACATTGCGGATTATCGCAAAAATGAAATTAAAACTTTAAATAAATCTGGGCGCGCGCAATCGATTTTAGCGCCACAGCGGGGCTAGTCGAACTAAAATGACCGATAAAATAGAGTTCCCCATCTTTTTTTTTAATTTATATAGATAATCTGTGGGTGTCCTCTCCACGGTCGACTCAGTACGTCTTGGTCGCGAATTTTCGTTCGACGCGCTAGGTTCACAAGCATTTTTAACAATGTTCTCCAAACTTACATAAAAATATGAGATATACAATTTGTAACTTTTAATCTCAACTTTAAAAAGCCGTTTTAAAAATTCAAATAGGACCATTTGCCTAATATTCACGGCACGTGCAAGATAAGGGCCTAATTTGTGTTAATATTAGGTATCTAAACCTATTAACGCCATCTACTGGTGGTCTGACTAAAGCGCCGTTTTCTGTATGTTGTGTTGCCTAACTGCTTGTAATATGTAATCTGTAAATACTGTATAAAATAAAGTAGTCGTTGACATGATGCTAACTGAACCGCGTGTCGTTTCATTTCATCCCCTAATAATCCACTGTAAATTTCAGCAGGTTATAATAAAATTGTAGATAGCAGCTCTGAGACGAGCTCTACATTTGAAACACCTGTGCTGTCTGAGTGGGAGACTGAGGGCGAGGCATGTGATGAGAGTGATCCGAGCTACACTCCAGATCAGAACGTTCCTGCTGCGGAGGAGGCTGTTCGGAAGTCTGAAAGGCGCAGAAAGGCAAGGACATGGGATGACTTTGTCAGCTACTTTACAGGAACGCCAGAGGGTTCAGTTCCAGTGGGAGATCCAGTGACAGTCCAGGAGGCTCTTTCCAGTCCTAACCGCAGCCAGTGGTTAGGGGCTATGATCAAGGAAATGGACAGCTTTAGTGAAAACAGTGCATGGGACATTGTGGACTTACCGAAAGGACATACACCAGTGAAGTGTAAGTGGGTCTTTAAAACTAAGTATAGTAATGATAACGATAATGTCACTTATAGAGCTAGACTAGTTGCCAAGGGTTTTAGCCAAAAACAGGGTATAGATTTCGATGAAACCTTCTCCCCAGTAGTTAAACATTCAACTTTAAGATTGTTACTAGGACTGTCTGTGCAATTCCAGTTTGAAATAATCCATTTGGATGTAGTCACAGCTTTTTTGAATGGCAAACTGGAAGAAGAGGTTTTCATGTAGATACCAGAGTGTTTTGATAGTAAAATCAGCACAAATGAAAAGAGTGTGTTAAAATTAAATCGTGCTATTTATGGCTTAAAACAATCTGCTCGTGTGTGGTATAAAGAAGTTGAACTTGTACTTATAGGTTTAGAGTATAAAAAATGTGAATATCAGTCATGTTTGTTTGTAAAACGTATAGGTAATTTCATTACAATCATTGCAGTATACGTTGACGATTTTTTTCTCTTTTCTAACTGTAAAGATGAAATCGATTTTGTAAAGGTTCATTTATCTACAAAATTTAAAATTAAGGATTTAGGCCAGGTTAAACAATGTTTAGGCATGAGGGTCAGAATAAATGATGACAAAAGTGAAATCTTATTAGACCAAGAACACTATATAAATCAGGTTCTGGATAGGTTTAATATGGGCGATTGTAAACCAGTAAATACACCCATGGAAAAGGGACTTCGCTTTGATAAGCCAGATCCTAGTGTTTGTCAAAAGGAACTGCCTTATCAACAGCTGTTGGGTAGTCTTATGTACATTTCAGTATTGACAAGGCCAGATATTACATTTGCTGTAAATTTTTTGAGTCAGTTTAATAATTGCTACACTGAAGAACATTGGAAGTGTGCTAAGAGATTACTTAGGTATTTGCAGGGGACCAAGGGATATTGTTTAGCTTATAAAAGAAATAGCAATTATGACTTAAGGGGATATGTTGATGCAGATTTTGCAAGTAATGAGATAGATAGGCGGTCATATACAGGGTTTGTGTTTATGTTGTCTGGTGGGGCTATTTCATGGGAATGTAACAAGCAAAAAACAGTAGCCTTAAGTAGTACTGAAGCCGAATACATGGCTATTTCAGAAGCTTCTAAAGAAGCTGTATTTTTTAGAAATTTGTTGTACGAAATTCTCAATAAGTTTTTTGCATAAGTGTGTTTAATGATAACCAAAGTGCACAAAAATTAGCTTTGAACCCTATATGTCACAAGCGTTCTAAACATATAGACGTTCGCTACCATTTTATCCGAGAATTAATTGCAAATGGTTTTGTAAGTTAAATTACTTACCTACGGATGAAATGCTGGCAGATGTCCTAACAAAGGCATTATGTTCTGTAAAGCATGCTAGGTTTACAACAGAATTAGGCTTAGGTTGTTAGATGTTTACAGTGAACTTAGATTAAGTTGTAATTAATTGGTTTAGATAAGTGGGAGTGTTAATATTAGGTATCTAAACCTATTAACGCCATCTACTGGTGGTCTGACTAAAGCGCCGTTTTCTGTATGTTGTGTTGCCTAACTGCTTGTAATATGTAATCTGTAAATACTGTATAAAATAAATTAGTCGTTGACATGATGCTAACTGAACCGCGTGTCGTTTCATTTCATCCCCTAATAATCCACTGTAAATTTCAGCAATTTGTTTATAGTACGATTAAATTAAAACTATTAATGCGACAATTTTCATCTTTTGGCAGCTTAAAGTATATGTTATTAACTATCATTTTCCAAAAAATCAGCCCTTAATATTGAAAATTACCGGAGATACGAATTTTTGAAAAAAGATCTGTTTTAAGCGTTTTTTCGGCTTTTCTCGGTGAAAAATGGTGAGATCGGGATTTTTCAAAAACCATTTTATAGGTTTTTGAATTCTTTACAAACGGTCTTTTATAAGTAAAACGATATAGTCAATATAATTTATTATATTTGAAAAAAAACCAAAAAATGACCTTTTTTTAAATTATTGTTTAAATAAATTACCTGAAAAAAATTGGTTGGATTTTTGATTTTAGTAATCTACAGGTAATTCTGGAAGTCATGGCCCAGTCAGATATCTGTTAACATAAATTACAAAAATGACCGTTTTTTTGCTATAAGGACGTGCATAGTCGAGATTATTTGTTATAAGGTGTGTAAAGTTACTTTTCACATATATAACAAACAATATCTTTTTTTACAATTATCATATTGCTGTTAAAACAAAAAAAAACTTTACTTTGGATACTTCTTTATTTATTTAATTTAATTCTTTTAAAAATTAATTACGCATTTCGCAGTGTTACCGTGTACTTAAATAAAAAATAACTCTTTTCTTTCGGCGAGAATGCCCTTTTGTCTTCTCTCGTCTTGTTTTTTCCGTAATAAAAATTTGTTTTTTCTTTCCATATATTTTAAAAAATGTACACAGTGGCTTTTTAACATTTAAAGGCCCAGAATTAAAACAAGCAACTGTCTGTGTCTTATTGTGTGGAATTTTAAATTTAAAGATAATACCTATTAAAAGTCAACAAGCTATAAAAAAAACTTATACACCATTTACAGGGTGTCCCTCACCAGTGGTTCCTCTTTTGTATAACTATTTTATTTTTACTAATATTGAAATAATATTGGGAGAGTTTCTAGAAGATTTGAAACTGCATTTTTTTACAGGTGTTCATACTTTACTCAGGTCTGAACGAAAATGGCATAAATTTTAGATTTTTATATAGGACACGCTGTATTTTCCACCTTTCTTTCAATATCGATGACATCAAAGAGTAAAGACGAGGGAAAAGGTATAGTACTTAATTCGAGAAGTGGCCCAGCGTTTCGGGATTTCACGTTAGCGCACTACCATTTCAAGTTTAAGAATCGGCAATGCGCGTCACACGGAATCCAGAAAAGCAGTGTTTTGTTAAGTTGACAGCCGGACTGGTTAAAGTCTGTAAGATATTGATCTAATAATATTGATGACAAATTATTTTACCTACAAATTAAATTAATATAAACCTCTACTTTTATGCGAATTCGTGTTTTTAAACAATTCCAAACCAAAATAAAATGAAAATTTAAAGCCGAGTCGGTCACTTTCTCACAGGGGTGAATTTATGCAAAGGCTGAGTAGGCTGAAGCCTAGGGCGGCAAATATTAGGGGCGGCAAATTTACGATTAATTAAAAAAAATGTAATCGTAAATTTTAATGATATAATTAATGATTTTGCCAAGAAAAGAAGTTCGAAAAAAAATGTTTGCATAGGATTTTGCCTATAATTAAATAATACATAGTTCAGAAATAGTTATTTTCCTAACAAGTGCGCAAAGTGATAATTTCCCGCACGCGACTGCCGTTGCCCGAACGACGCGAAGCGGAGTACGGGCAAGCAGTCAAGTGCGGAAAAGTCACTTTGCGCAAGCGTTAGGAACAAAATTTTTCCTACGAGCGTCAGATAATACCAATATTAAAGCAATGATTATTTTTTAAATTATGTTTAATCTGAAAGAACTACTACAACATATTTATAAATGGGAATTATTTGTTGATAACATTTACAACAAAAGAACAGTTATTAGCATATTGTAAATTAATTGCAGAACCTGTAATTTCATTTAGCGGGTGGCTTATGGAAGCGCTTATTGTACGGCTTGATGAAGGTTGACTTAGCTCAGGAGGGGAGTTGTTCATGGTCAATATTTTATTCGACATATCCTTTTCCTGATTTGTGGATTCATCAATGTAGCTCTCAGCTACAGCCGTTGATTTCCAGCCCCCAGTCGCTTGACATTGGTAATTCCTTCTCCAGAATCCGCTAACATTGTCGCAGAGGATCGACGAAAACTATGTCCAGTGTACTCTTCTGGATTTTTTAATTTTAGGTATGCAACAATTTCTGAAGGCATTTTACCTATTGAATTTATTTCTACACATTGCGTACTGCATGCTCCTTGTTTATACTGGACAAAAAAACGTCTGTGTGGGGTATGTGGTTTTCGCAAATTTGCATATTTACGGTACAATTGCAGATAAAGTCCGTTATTTGTTTCATCGGACACTACAAAGATTCTGGAAGTGTTATTTTTACTGTCAGGAATTTTCACCACTATCAAATTTTCATTATCCTGTATGTCATCAATCATTATTTTTGTAAGTTCATCTCTCCTACAAGCACCGGCTAATCCAAAAATTGTAGCAACTTTTATTAGAAGGTAAATATTATCAGGTGCTTCTTTCATGAATCTTAAAACTTCTTCTTTGCTGGAAGTTTTTGATTTTTTTGGCCGGTATCCCACGTTTTGGTGTTTAAGTGGTGATGTTAGCTTGAAATATGAACTTAAATCAAGGTTCCTTTTCACTTTGAGGACACATTTTAACATAGAGTACTTACTCCATAAAGTATTAGGTTTATATGTTTTTTGCAAATCCGCAAAATAGGCCAAGAACACTTCTTCTTTAATACTTTTTGTCCCCTTGCTGGAGCACCAGTTTTCGAAATGACTATATTGATTCTCATAATTTTCACGAGATTTTGCTGGTAATAAATTCAAACTTACGGTATTTGCTGCATCCAGGATAGAATCTGGTAGCTCCTAATCGGAACTACTCATTTTAAATAATTATTTTTGTCGGATTTTTATTTAATTAAAAAAAGATACTATGACGCCTTTTCATTAAAAATGCTTGTTTGTATTGAAATTCATTTGTGCAATTGCTTGTTCATATGGAAACGAAGAAAAAATCTGACGTGTTAAAATCACCAAGATTACATATTGTTGCTTGACTTGTCATAATCATTTATTATTATTATACAGGGTAATTAAAAAAAATGTTTTTTTTGTGTTTTAGTTGAAATATTGAAAATTACGAAGTAACAAACAAAAAAGAGAATAAACTAAAACTTGCAATGGCTTCGTATATTGCATGAAATAGCCTACAATTACTAAAATACATATAAATCTTGCTTACCTGTAAGATTTTAGAGTAGTTTTACTTTTCCGCACGCCGTGCTTGTAGGAAAAAGACTTATTTGTTTTACCATTTTAACTTATATTTTGTTTTTATATTATTAAATTTATTTGTTTTAAATAATTGTTACTTAATTTTTTGTATGACTTACTTTTGTTAAATTTGTTTATTACATTTTTATAAGAATTTCCAGTGAAGTTTACATTCTTTTAATGCTAAAATTTTCGTTTTGATATCCAAAAATATTGTCATATTAGGGCGGCAAAAAGTTAAATCCGGCCCTGTTTCCGGAGGATGGAGACTAAGTGTGCTTAGCCCTATTAACTCCCATAAACTTGCGGATCGCCTAAACAGAAAAAAGAAAATCTCCTAAAAATTTAAATACTTATTCACCTTTTGGTGGCAAGTCTATCACCGTTTTCAAGATAAACTCAACTGAAAATTAAAAAGTAATTAAAATCAAAGTTGTCAAATTTTTATATAAAATTTGAGATAGATTTGTTACAGTTTATGACGTAATGTCATAAATGACATATGGTGTATTATTTGTCAAGTCGAGTCAAATATTTTGGTACCTACTTAACATTATTAGTTAACAGGGATATGGTTCGGCTATACAGGTCGGTCCAATAAATTCAACAGTTAAGAAAGTGAAATTATTTTTTTTCTTATATTCTTGAAAGTACTTTATTGCTAAAAAATATATGGTGTAAACATTAATATATTTGTTATTAATGTTCAAACTCCGGACATTATCCAATCTGTAACTAAAAAAATAAAGAAGAAATATTTATACCTATTTATTTTTATAAAAAAATACATTAGCAGTAGATATTTCCCAAAATCTAAAGTTATCGATATATATTAAAAGATATTTAAAATATTAAATATAACATTCATTTTTACAAAATGATTTGAATGATATGCAATTACAGATATAAAAGCACCTGCTATTGCGGTGTCCTCGGCATATCGACGCGATAATCTACACACGCAGAAAAATGTGGTGTGTGTGTGTACAGTCGTTCCTTACATTTTGTTTAACAAGAAAAAAATAACAGTAACGTGTTGACTTCCTTACAAGAAATGTAAAAAAAGGTGTTATTAGAACAGTTTTTCCTTATAATAACTCCAGTTTTGTTCTGAATTTATACACGAAAAAATAAATATTTATTTGGTTGTTACTTATTTGCTTTAAAAAAATGTTTCTTAAATTAAATATTCATTTTTTGATCCAAATAAGTTTATGTTATTGGATTTTAAGGGTCATCTGTTTGACTTTTTTAGCATTGCAACAAATAAAAAGGCTTTTGTGTTAATAAATTAAAAACCAATTTTGTTGCATTTGAAGTAAACAAATAAAAAATAAATTCAAATTATAATTATAACCTTTAGGACCAGCTGGATATAAAAATTCATAAAAAAACATCAGGTTTATAGAAAAAAGAATACCTTTTCACATAGCTCAGAAAACACTAATGAAAATTGGTAAATTAATGTACAAATTGTTGTAAATTCCACCTTATTTGTCAAATTAACTTTCTTCATTTTTTGGCTACTCTAACATTTTAAAAAAATCCATGGGAAACGGTTTTCTTCAGGCAAAGAGGTAATTGCAGCCGTGGAAACTTATTTCGGTTGATTAGAGTGATTGGAATTCTGGTGAAAAATTGTCCTGTGTGGGTAGGTTTTCTGTATACTGAGGTTTGTATATGTCCATTATTTCGTTTGACTAAAACGTCGAAAAAAGGTAGAGCCGAATTTTGTTCCTTCTCCATTGTGAATTTGATACAAGGTCGAAGACAATTTAGATGTTTTAAGAAACCTACAAGTTCTTCGTCATTACCTGTCCATACAATAACGAACGGACGAAACTAGATCAACTCAACACCTCATAAGCAAGGAGTCATACGTACTCTATATAACCGCGCAGTGACCTTATGTAACAGGAAGGAATCCCTACAAGCCGAAATAAGTAATATAATTACGGATCTCAAACAAAACGGCTACAGTGAGAGATCGGTTAAGAAAACAATCGATAAATATCAAGATAAGACAAAAAACTCTAATTTGAATAAGACTCCACTTGACCAAATATTTATGACTATTCTGTATATTAAAGGAACTTCAGAAAAGATTCGCAGAATAGCGAATAGGTAAAATATTAAAACAGCATTTAAATCCTAAACCACTCTGATAAGTATTCTTACTAAGACGAGACCGGACAACAATGTTTCAAAAAATGACTGTATCTACCAAATTCCCTGTGAATGTGGTGAGGTATACATCGGGGAAACAAAAAAAGGACTCGAAACTAAAGTTAAAGAACACAAAAAACATAAGAAACAAGGTGAAAGTCGAAATCGGGGATTGCCGAACACGCATGGTTAAAACAACACCGCATACAATGGTCGGAAGCAAAAATCATTCATAAAGAAACCCACTGGAAGAAAAGAAAATTTAAAGAAGCTGTAATAATTGCAAACAAGCAAAATGTATTTAGCAAATCTAGTGTCAACATTCCGAATATCTGGCTGTCGTTGCTGAACCGTGAAAAGTCGGTCAAGCTTCGGTAAAAAACGGATAGTATATAAGGTCGTAGCTTTTAAAAATAGTTTTTAGTGATTACTTGAAAACGGTTGGAGATACATCACTAACCGAAACGTTGTGTATCAATTAATAAATAAAGACAATGGAAGTCCAAAATTTTAGTGTTATTTAATACCCTTGTTGTTTAAATGACTATTAACCAACAAGCGTATTATTAAGGGCAATTAATGATGGAGACCATCCAACGCGCGATCTTAGCGAGGCGTTAAAAGTTGAGGTTATTCATCGCCAGTTAATGCCCCATTTAGTTACAATATTTTTTCGGCGATAGTTTTGCTATTAAATTGTAAAAATAATTTTTGCCTTATAAATAGACGTTGGTCCTCAATGCTTATTTAATTTTTAAGCGCGATCGGTATTTTGGAAGAATATTTTTCAAATGTCATAAAATAAAATAAAATTTTTCTTTATTAATGCAACTTATTTAACAAACTTTACAAAATTTAATAAAACATTTTTAAATTTAAAATAATATTTAACTTTTCCTGATGTTACGTTTTATGCTGTATAACTTCTATGCCCTAGTTAATTATTTTTTTGTATCTAACAGTTTCGAAATCCCAATGATGGGGTTAGAACCAAGGAAGTTTTAAACGTGTATGGAAGCCCAATGCTATGGCCCATTCGATCAAAAAATGTCCAGCCCAGTATAAAAATAACTGTCAGACTTGGCCTGCGATTCTGCGCAATAACAAGATTCCATGAAATATTTAATGTGTTGCCCACTTACACACTGATAAATCAATGTGCAGTTAGGCAACACATTATACTTTTATGAGAGCCGGAATACCTTTTTTAATGCATCAGCGCACGCGGCGCGTATGATATCCGCGCTGTACCATCCACCAACCGTTGGCGTCGTCGTCTCATCAATCGCCGTTTTCGTTGTGGTTTGTGCCCTTTGCGCCGTATTAGTTTCGGTTGTTTTGCCTTGTGTGATTATATTTTGTGGTTGCAGGAGTTTTTTGGATTGATAAAAACATTTTTATTTTAGTGATTAGTGTTTATTTATTTGTGACTATAATTTTGTGTTTTTGTTTGTTACTTAATATCGTAAAAAAATGACTGGAGGTTGTATGGTTTTGTCTTGCAAATCCAAGGGTAACATACCCGGCATTTTTTACTTTAGGTAAGTATTTCGTATATTTAAATTAGGTGTTTCTTATGAGACGTAACGTTAGGTAACCGAATAAATAATAATACCTATATCAATTATGAATAATAGAAAATAAAATATTCATAGGAAATAGCAGTGGGAAAGTAAGGCAATCTTAACTATCTTTTAGATGATTACCACAATGTTTGTGTGTTTCTGTGGATTATAAAAAAGAAATAAGGTTTAGATTTAGGTACTTTTATTTCATTTAACAATTTAGTTTAAAATTTATTTTAAAAAATCGTGTTTTATTTATTTACAAAGATTTTTGGTAAAAATACAAAACTCCCGAAAATATCAACCATTTAAATAGAGGGCTGTAAAGTATTCTTTCCATATTATATCAGATGATATAAAATCCAATATTACACAATAATTTTAAATATTCTACAGTGATATCGTTGAATAACCAACAATTTTGTGCAAAAAAAAAAACAGTGAATGTTTAAATTTGACATATGGTGATGTTAACTTTATAGATAGTAACAAAGAATTATGGAAGTCTGGCCCTGACCCACTACTCATTGCGCAAACTCCGCATTGCCGACCCCCCGATTCCCGCTGCCCTGCACGGCTGGACAATTTTGTTCTACAGTATTGGGCTTCCATACACCTTTAAACTTCCTTGGTTAGAACTTATATAAAATCGTTGTATACATACCATCCTGTAGAAAATACAATAAATTACTAAATCATCAAAAAACAAATTGGTAATGTTTTAATTTAATCATTTTTTCATGACTTGTGACCACCCCTCTCTAAACAATAACTAAAACCAACCCTTTTTCTTGGCTATAACATGTGTAAGTGCCATTAAAATCTAATCCAATATAAAATCATAATCCCATTCATATGTGGAACCAATTCTTTTATATCGTCCCTTTTGTTGTGACAATGTAAAGTTATAACTGTATAATATGGTAATAGTCATATTTATTCCCCTGACGCGAGGGTATCTGCTCAATTTAGCAGGGCTTATCTCCCTTTTATTATATTGATACTGGGATATAAAAAGACAATATGCTGGAATAAGTCGTTTAAATTCCCTTTTCCTGAGACATAAATGATTTTAGATTATTTTGTGCTTTTGTTTTGATTTTATTATTGTATATATTCTCAATAGGAAGTCAAATTTATCTGCCTTAATAGTCAATTTCCTAATATTAGATTAATTGAAAATACCTAGCGAATGTTACAAAAAGTTAAAGTTTTTATTTATATTTTTTTTATTTTTTTTTTGTTTTGCTGATCATAATTTAAGAACAAAATTTTATTGAAAATTAAAATACATATCGTTTAATTATAAATTTTGTTATTTTTTTTTATTTTGCTTTTATAAAATCAGGTGCGTGTCATGCGTGGTATTTCTTTAAAATCCCAATATCTTGAAAACGTTTGCTCATATCGACTTTTAACAGTTATACCTTTTTGACGTAGAAATGACAAAACAGTTATTTAATTTAATTAAAAATGTAATATAGGGCCGTACCAAAAAGTTATGGTTGTTCAAAATAGGTGGCTCCCCCTACAAGTAAGAGCCGTACTAAGATAAGATTAGATTCAAATCCGTCATACCAAAAAACCCCCGGATACCAAATTTTACCCTAATATTTCCATTATCATAGATTCTATTTAAAAAATAGAAAAATTAAATAAAGACTTTAACATCCTGTATTCGGAAACGAAGGCTTTGCGGACCCATATTTGTATAAACTTTTAGGCTTATTTTTTTACCCTGACTACGTACCTGAAGTAGTAGAAAATCCAAAACCGAACATAGGGATAAAGTGTAATGTATCAAACAAAAACGAACAACTGTGTGAAAAAAGTGAGACAAAGCTTCGCAATATGTCAATACTTGTATCAAGCGCTGTTTCGAACACCGAAAACGGCGATTCGAGGCATACGCCAACCTTCATCGAGCGTACGCTGTTTAAGCTATTTTGGCGCGTATGTCCTAGTTTAAATTCGATCTCACTCTGTTTTAGTGTTTAATTTGTTTTCTTTGTTCTACTTGCTAAACGTCCATGTTCGGTTTTAAACTTTCCACACCTATATATATATATATATATATATATATATATATATATATATATATATATATATATATATATATATATATATATATTATATATATATATATATATATAAAATAATTATAATAATATATAAATATATATATATATATATATATAAATTTAAAGAATTTGATACATTTTTAAGCAATGTATTTTAAAAATTCGTAAATCTTTGATTTAAATTTTAAAATTCAATAAATTTAGAACAGACACTGCCTTTGGAATTTTTTATATAAGGACTACTAATAAGAATGAAGTTCTTATTACACTTTCTGTCATTAAGCTGGTGCAAGGACAAATGGATAAAAACTTTTGGTAGGAAATTGTTTTTGGCAGACTTATGAGCTAGGAAATCAATTCAACGTGTTTAAGTTATTTTTTAATTAAGACAAAAGAAAAATTAAACCAAACATTAATTTATATAGTTTTATAGATGATGAGCAAAAAGCTTTCCTAAAAACGGATTGTTAATAGTGACACCTACAATGTTAGAGCGGGTACGAAATTAATTTTAAAAAAGAGTAAAAAAGCGTTTGAAGGTCGAGGGGATGCAACTTTCTAGGCATATAAAGGCTAATAATTTAAAATTTTGTTAGTCATTTTTATATCGTACTAACATAAAAAGTCATAATTCCAGTCCTAGGTTTGTGCCTAGATACATATTTTAAAACAAAAACCACATAATTCTATTTAAAATTTTAAACGTATCCCCCACTCTTAAAGAAAAAAATGGCAAATATTACCTAAGATATGTCTCCCCTTAGTTTAGTTCAGTTTAATTATTAAGTACTAACTACGTCACCAAAATTTCATTAAAATATTTGAAACAATTTTCGACCTAACGCATCGTGACACTTTAAAGATCTCACCCTGTAGAGCTGTTACTCAGTACCTATAAACATCTTGGGGCCTTTTATATATTTAAACGTAAATAGGTAACTATTTAATAAAAAGGTATAAACCAATTAACAAAATATAAAACATCTTAGGAAACTATGTCTAATTAAAGAATGGCTCTTTTTAGAATGTCAAGTAAAAATAGTTTTAAAATCTCGGAAACTAACAAAAGTATAGAAATTAATGTAACCTTCACCTAGTAACTCAATAGAAACATATGTATAGATTACTTAAAGGCCTAAGTCCGTTAATTCACTACACAGCAGGACCTGACAAAACGAAGACCATAGGGTGCCTTTTAAAATACCTTCTGGCACGCTTGCTCAATTTAAATGCTTTGAGAAACAATATTGTTAAATATTTTGACAGAAGCACAAATAAATCAAGTAGATAAGCGTTTTAAAAATTATGTGTTAACTTCTAGTACTGTAAAAAGGAGGTTAAAATTAGGCCAAGGTCAGGGTTGTAACCTGTTCTTTACACCAATGTTAAAAGTTTTAGGAAACATATAATTGGCAAGATAATTTATACCCTTTACGGTCACTTAATTTATTAACAACATCGTTCTTAATTTTAATATTTTTTGTTGCTCCCTAATGTTATTTGTTTTTTTGTATCTACTCTAATGTGCTGCTCTAAAAATTACTAGAATACTGACTCCCATAAACGCCTGGGCATAGTTTAAAGAATATACAATATATGAGTTAGGTCACTTGCATATAAACCTTTGATGTTTTGGCTTCAAAGACACCGTGCCGATCGCGAACCGACAAAAAAGTTTCAGGGGATATTTGTGTAAACGATACCAATTTATTCAAGCTTTTCCTCTGATCAGGATTGTCGGGGAACGCGGAGTATATTTTTCATTATTTGAATGATTATTACGATAATAAAAGCATAATGTTGATAATATTTGTTCATGGTCACCAAAGTCACTGTAAATAAATGTTAAATTTTTTGTCTTTATAACCTATTAATAATTATCCCTAGAACTACAAATCAGGATAGATATCTACCCCAAATAAATTTTAATAAGTAAATAATAATAGGTAAAATCGTAAGTGTACTTTGGAATATTTTTATATCTGATAAATTTATTTTTGTTTTCATATTTTCCATAAAAGGAACAATAATAGATTTTTGAAAACCATTTAATGGATATTTATTTGATTTTTTCCATTGATCGAATTTTTAATTTGTTTGAATTTTCAAATGCTTAAATAAATAAACTTTTTTGCAAAACATCACGATAGTATATTTTTTCTTAAAGCCATTAGTGTTCTCTTTGAAATCCCGTTAGAAATTTGAAAATCGGTTGTTTAGGAAAATAGTTATAAATTTTTGTCTGTTAAATGACGGTTTTGCTGTTTTTAAGTACTTACAGCTATTCAAATAAATTTTTAATCCACTAAATCTTGATAACATTGAATTTGCTCTTCATCGTTCTCTTGAGTATAACAAAACGAAAAAATTCGAGTACTTATGTGTCAGTCTACTGCTTTCAGAACGATTTTAAGAGCAAAAATCCCATGAGGTAAATGTTTACCCCGGTTTGTAGTTTACAGGTGAAAAACATGGGTTTATAGTTCTAGGGTTATTTTATTATTACAAATAAATATTTATCTATCTATATATCTATTGTATAATGTAAAGCAAAATAGAAATTTATTGTAAACATTTAAAAAGGTCGACCAGACTTTCACGGATAATTAATGGGTTGCTTGCAAAATGTGTAGATATGCACAACGTTCTTATTTGTGTATTAGTAGTGCAAAATGAAATATTGCAGCTGTTTTTTATCTTAAGATAGTCCACGAAGGGGCGAAGGCCTAAATACCAACGTACCGTGGGTGTCTTGTCTATTGACACGAGACCTAAATACTTGGGGATTTGGAGGAGAATTCAAAACTTCTGGTGGTAGTAGGTGCCAGAGTCTAGACACTCTAGGGATAAAATAACTAACAAAGTAGAAAGTTCTGGGCCTTCAAGCTAGACTGTAGAAAAACGACACTACGTGTCGTCTATTGGGATCTGACGGGGGTGAAACTATGCTGGCCAACTTCTTAAAGCAGAAGCCGTAAAAATATCCATAAAAAAGACAGATCCCTTACAGGGTAAGAAAGGAAGGCTTTTCTGTAAGCATGGAATTATTAATAGGATAAAAGGCCCAATTCTGAAGGAAATCAATAATGCTAAGTTGTGGGAGACGCCATTCCCTAGACATGAGAACAATACTCTAAAGATGGTCTAAATATACATAAGAAGGTAAACATAGGTAATTTTACTTAAGTTTTTAGTAGAATACATGGTAAAAATTACCCCCTCTAGAAGGCTCAGCAAATTTGTGCATCCCAAAGCACTTTACCAAGCTTGACATTTAAAAGCTTAATATATTTTCAATACAAATACCAAAAAAATAGTCTAATCTAGATGATTTATATTAATATATTATGGTCCTTTGGGCATGTAAAAAACGATAAATCGCCTTTTATTCTGCTTTTACAATTAGGTATCCTTTAAACAAATTTTATAACCAGACATATTCAACAACTTTTTAGGGACACGATATACCAAAGCACACGGTTACAGCAAAACGATTAATTATATCAGTCGGCTTCACACCATAGACTGGTACGAATATATTGGACAGGCGGGGATAAGAGGGGTGCGTTTTGAGAGCCGCCACGAGTAACAAAACTCATATATTGTATATTCTTTAAACTATCGCCTGGGTAATAAAAATGGTACATATATGCGTGGCTATTTGCATATGCATTTTTATAAATATTTAGGACTTATGGTGATGACACTGCAAATAGGGACATTATGTCATTTGTCAACTGTCATTGAATTGATTCAGTCGATTTAGTTTTGTATACAGTAGTATGATGTGTTTTTATATTGTTGTCGGTTTATATATATGCAAGAATTATTAGTTTTTGACTGCGTTGCGTGATATTTAGTGTATTTTTGCCGTTGGTGGGCTAGGCATGGGTGTATTATTTTTAATACTTAAAAAGTGTTTTAGTTCTTTTTTGACATCTGTGGTCCAGGGCCGTTCTTAACATTGAAATTCTTATATATGGTTTTTTAATATTTCATTGCAGTTATAAATAAAATTATTTTGTTAAATCAAGTTTCCTTTAACCTACATTTAATTTTTAGTTAAAATACACGGAGCTTAAGGATAACAAGAATAATGATAACAATCCCTGATAATTTTTTATGATAGGAAATAAAAAATAAATAGCAATATATTATTTGTTCTTATGTCAATAAATTCAATTTTATTTGCACCACAATATAATACATACCAAAAATAAAATAAAAAGAATTTATAATAATAAAAATATTGTAATAAACGTTAAAACATATTTTTAACAAAAAAACATCCTCATATAAATATACTAATTATAATAATTATTACCATAAATTGAATTAATGTAGTAAATAATAAACTTTTTCCCTGCTGTAGTTTGAGCGAATTCATTGATTATTGAATTTACATCCATTCTTTCTAAATAATTCGATTCTATAGAATTCTAGATTCTATGAAATGTGAACGACTTTTTTTAAAGGTGGGACAAATAATTACAGAACGTCGAAATAGAATAAATTCAAAGACGCCAAGCATGCTCATAATTTTAAAAATTAAAATTAAAATATTTAACTGTTTTGTAAGTACTTAGAATTTTCGTTTTTTTGATATTCTTTGCTGTATTTTTATTGTTTTATTTTGTTTTCATTTTTGCCAGCTTTTCCTTCTTTGGTTAATTTGTTTATTTTTCGTTCCGCTTTTTTCCTCTATATTATGTTTATGGAAATATTTAAATAAAATAAAAATATTGATATTTTTAGTCTTTTTGTAATAGTATAATTTGTAATGTATTATAACATAGCGACCTCTAAAATGTAATAACCTTAAATTTAATAACTTTTATCACATTTATTAGCTTCTACTATCGAATGAACCCAGGATAACACCCTATAAACCCCAATAATAACTATTTTTTGGTTAAACTGTGACTTAAGTCGCCCTTAAAAGAAGTGGCGACTTATAAGTCACCGTCACCGATATACCGGTGACTTAAAAATCGCCGTTAAGCTCATCTTTAATATGCATGAAAAGTGCGAGCGCGAGCCACGAACGCTACCTCACTCAGCGGTCTTACTCGGGGTGTGCATTTATCCTTTCCCGAATATATTAATTAAGCTATGGAGATTTAAGCATATTTAAAAATTCCTTTTTTTTACGTCGTTACGTTAAGGCGTCCCTGGGCTGTAGCCCAAATAGCCCATAGGGTTAGTATGGCCCTGTGTCAACATTTTAGAAAAGAGAAGAGAGAAGTAAAGTATTGACTGGCAAATTTATCTGTAACAGCGAAAGGAATTTGAACTATTTCAAACGAAACTATGTGTGTGTGTGTGTGTGTGTGTCAAATTTAACAGCCAGAAAGCAATAGTTCAAGTAGTAATTTAATTTTTAAAATTAATTTTTACAATAAGACAATATAATATTGGAAAAAGCTGATAATTTAATGTGGTTGTTAAATAGTTTAATTTTTATTTAATAACTATTTTGTTTTACTAGTAAATATTATAATAGGTAATTATTTTCCAAAGATCTTATCGACTTCGGCTAAACTGGCAACATCAAAGAAAAGGCAGGTCCAGTTACGTTCTTAAAAAACCTAATTGGTGGAGTTTGTCACATATTTAATTACTGTAGGGTCGTGATTGGAATGTTTGCGCTATTTTTGCTTTCTTTTTTGGAATATCGAATATTGAAACTTTCAGTGTCGGAGGTCGGAGGTTTTATCTTTACTTTTAAGTGTTTTGTTAAGTTTGGTGTTGTGTGATCTTGAATAAGTTTTTGTTTTCCTACCTTGTACAGAGAATTTGTAGAAATTGTAGAGTTTTTGTCTATTATCTTGTACAGTAAGTTTTAGTAATACAGGGTGTCCCAGAAAAAAATATACTAAAAGATATACAGGGTGTCTAATTAATGGTACATGGAAAAATGACAGACTTCTTACTTGAAATTTAATCATGTTTGCCTATACCAAAAGTTAATATTAACTGAGATACAGGGTGTTGTGTAATTTTAATGCACAATGTGCTTGCGTTTATTTAGGTTTTAATTAAAAATAATACTTTATTCATATTTTTTACGTAAAAAGACATACCAAGTTATGGAAGTCGCCCAAGGTTACCATTTCGGAAATATTTGAATTTAAACTATTTAGTAGGAAATTTTTAATGGATAAGGCGTCTAGAGGCGATATTCGAAACTCTATCCGAATCGAGCACAACCTGGTTTAAAGATCTTCAAACATTTTTACGGCCGATTAAGAGAAACAGATATTTTTCAGCCTAAACGGGATTCCACAGGGTCCCTAAATAATATAACTCCCGAACAAGAAGAGGAAATTCTGGTCCGCCTAGCTGAAAATCCGGAAATAAGCACACGTTGCTGTGGCAACTGGAGTAGGCAAGTTATCTGTTTGCAACACTTTTCACGAAGAGGATCTTTATCCGTTTTCATACTTTTTTTTATGTAAATATAAATATTAAAAAAGTATCGTTTTCATGAAGCTGTTAGAAAGTAACAAAAAAGAGCGGACAATTCCCGATGATTAGGCAACCCGCTTGTCACTATATAAAGACTGAGTAATACGCTTTTATTTTAGATCTGGACACTGGCATACACACAATAAAGCATATAGCTTTCCATGAATTAATTAAAAGCTTCTTTTAAATATACTTTTGTCAATTTTATATTTGTTTTCTTTGATAATAGAGTTTGCGATAAAAAAGCCGCAAGCAATTCTCTTAAATTGCCACTTTAACGTAAGCGTATGCCGTAGTAAGTATTTTTAACAAAGTTTTTTAATATTTATCAATCATAACTAAATAAATAAAAGTTGCTTAATATTTTGACGCATAGCAATGATAATACTGAGGGAACGTAAAATGGCGTTTTCAAAACTGTTTTTATTTTCTCATTTCAAAATATTTGCAAAAATTAATAATACTGTCCATCTTAAAGGTATACTATTAAAAAAATCAATAAGATAATAAAGTTTTCCTGATTTTTCGACTTTCCCAGAAATATTATGTAAAATTGTTACTGGTGGCTCTTAAATGTCGTAATTTTTGGTAACGACCATACATTCAAAATAAAACATAAAAGTTTTATTATATACATTATTTCATTTAAACAAATTATAAAATATTCCTGAACTTTGAGAAAATAAGCACGCCACTGTGCTTTTTATGAATAAAGTAAGCCATGTTTGGTTTACAACTACCTTCCCCTTACCGACGCCGCGCTGTTATAGATATACTTGCCAAACAATAAGTAATCATTAGCAGTGTATACTGTAATTATTTTCGATTGGGAGAAACACCTTAACCAAAAATTTATTGCATTGCTTCAAAACTCGGTAACCACAGTTACAGCAACAAAACATTTTATTTACATAAGATACTTTATTAGGTATCGAAATTATAAGACAATCAGAGAAATTAGTTTGTTGTCGGGAATAGGCTTCACGGGTTTAAGACTTCTCTATTTAGGGCTTTGAAATTATTTTCTATAAACCCTAGTTTTGTGAGCAGAGGAGGTAAATAAATTTTCTGCTGCTCTATTAAAAGATCATTAAGGACGTCTTTCAGACCGGTCACAACGTTTCGGACGGTTTCTGACTCTGCTATCACAGTCGCATAAAAAAACAATATTTGGTATAGTCACTCTGCAGTTATGTAAGTAGTGTAAGTTTTAGATCGGCACAGATTTCATATCTATAATCTCTGTATTTTGTGCTTTGAATTTGTTGGATAATTTAGTCGTAATAGTTATTGTTAACGATTTTCTTACATGCACTAAAATTTGATCAAGGTTTGAGATACTTTCCCTTTGACACCACACCTGCAGCTCGTATCAATAAGCCCGGCCGTTATAATTACACATATTATTCCATATCATAAAAAGTACTGAACCGATTTTATAAAATTTTTACTGTTCCCTAAGTCGAAATTCGAATAATAGTTTTGGAGAAATGCGTTAACAAACATTCACACATGCATCTATAAAATGTTGTATATTTGTTAGTCGGTTAAAAAATTGTACCAGTTAGTGTTGATAACAAGAAATCCTTTTCCATTTTTGCTTCGTTTTTAATGTTATTAAAAAAATTTGTAAATATTAAAAACCGCTTAAATATTTGTTTTTTTATTGGTTTAACAAACCTTTCCAAAAACCATAAAATTAATTATCAAATATTATTAAAATGTCGAAAGAGAAATTTTAAATTTCCTGGAACAAGGCAATTATAAAGTCAATTATTTTTGGGCGGTTCTCTGAAGCGATGAGAGCACTTATTAATAACTGACGGCAAAGCTCCGGGAAATGTTTCAGTAGAATTTATGAAACGAATCAGTCTAAGCGGGGCTGCCTCACTATCATGGCTGATAATGGAGCCAGAGTATTTTTATCGTTCAATCCGTGCTGCTTATTGGCTGCGCCATGGAGCTGGCGGCTTATCATTGGTCCGCGAAAATTGGTCGGGAAAAACTTGCATGAGTTAGGGAAATTTAGGGACAGGGTACAGTCGTCATAACATGCCCGCAACAAAATAGGGGCTTATATTATAATATTGTTAATTATATAAAATAATAAATATTACTCCAATACAATGTGATAAAAAAAAACAAACATAATATTTAAACACTTAATAGTCCATTGGGAATAATAAAAAAATCCTGAAAATCCTGAAGTTTCAGTTGGTATAAATAACCTAAAAATCACTATCCGTACGCACGAAAGGGTGTGTAATGTACTTTAACATTCACTTTTGTATAAAAAAAATCATTTTTTGCTATTTTTTCATATTTTTCGATTCTTTTTTTATATGCATAATAGATCCAAATAAATAAAACTTCGGTAATTTTTATTTTTTATTATAATTTTAAGTATTACAAATTGTTTAGAAACATTTATGTTGCATTAGGAGCCATTTGGACCAAAGAATTGTATCAAAAGTTCATAATTCCTATGCTAATATCAAATTATTACTTAATATCTTTATTATTTAAAATAATAGGGAAAAAAATTTACATCCTCATCTTTTTTGGGTAAAACACTCTTCCACCGCGACCGATCGGTCTATCGTGGCTGACACCCTTTTATATTTCTTCCACCAGGTCCAGACTTCTAATAAATCTAATGATCCTGTTGGGAGAGAGATCTTTCACCTCCCCCGGCAACAAGGTGTCATTGCCGAGGATAGCGAATTTTAGTCGTGCCATTGCTGGGCATGAACACAGTATCTGTTCTGCCGATTTATCCCCCTCCAAGCACATGCGGCACTCGGCGTCTTCCGCTAGGCCGATCTTGTGCATGTGGTATTTCAATCTGCAGTGTCCCGTGTACAGTCCCACTAGAGTTTTAAGGTGTACCCCTGATTGTTCCAGTAGTTTGACAGTACATTGTGGGTTCGGTGGGCTTATGAAGGCCTTCGAGTGTCTGAGACCCGGAAGGAGGCTCATCGTCAGAAGAGCCACAACTGGGGTCTTCATCAATATCGTTCCTTTCGGATCTATTATTTTTATAGGGCCAATTAAAACTTGTGGTTTAACTTCTACTTCCATAATTTTCGCTTCAGTAATTGAAAAGTTAGGTAAAAAGTCTTCTGTTCTCGCACTATTTAAGCATTCTATACCTTTACAGTGGTTGCAGTACTTGTTGCCACATTTATTTGTCCAATTGCTTTTGCAAGAGCATTTTAAGTTCTTAAGTATGTCGTCTGGAATTATTTTATCCTCAGAAAACACAGGCTCTAAAATATTTTCTGTAGCATTGTTTCTCTAACCCCAGCTGCATGCTGCTGTGTCAACTTTGACATTGTAAGTAAACTCTGTAGATGTTTTAATAAAAGTTATATTTATTTGGATCAATTATATAAATAAAAGTATCGAAAAATATAAAAAATGAAAAAATGCACTTTTTACACAAAAGTGCATTCTAAAGTGCATTGCACACCCTTCCATCCTTACGGATAGTGATTTTTTCCTGTTATTTATACCTTAAACTATAACTTCATGCAAAAAAATCTGATGGAGAAAAAATTCCTGAATTTTCAGGATTTTGACTATAATATACCATTATGTTAACCTCAATAAATGGCCTGGACGCCCTAATTTGCAAGAATTTACTGGCCACATTTGTTTTAGCAGCCCAATGTGGAACATCTAAGAAAATAATATTTGACAATATTTTTCTTAGGAAAACGTTCTTAATGAACCTTTAGTAGATTAGCAGCAAGTTTATTTACCTCTTCTGTACATAAGACTTGGGCTTATAAAAATGTTTGTTAAAGCCTTATTTAAGACGGAAATTTCCGCGTTTAAGTGAAGCAGGAATGTTCGCTGAACCTCAAATACAAAAACTTTTTAACGACAAAAATTTTAAAACTACACTTTTGGGAAAGGAAAAAAGGGCATGGGAGAGATTTCACCAGCAAATTGCTCAGATGGAGAAGCACTACTGTGGAAAATGGAATTATAATGTATAATAAAACAATATACTAACGGACTACTGTTGGACCCTTAAACATAAAACCCTTCCTGACAAATACAAACAAACAAAAGACAACCAAATTTTTTAATTGTTTTTTTTTTGATACAATAAGAAGTATACTTTGTAAAAAAGGGGTTTTGTTTTGTTTAATGTTTAAAAATTCACCACTAGATCGCTTATAAATTGGAATTTTCATATTTTATATTCTTCCTTCTCTAAAAACTTGTGGGTGATAGGGAGAAATCCGAGAGCATAGTAGAATTCAGTAGGTACAACACAGTAGACGCAAAAATCCGGAAAAAAAATTCGGACAGCGATAAAAAATTTTGTGATGCAGAACAGTGTAATTGCAGTTTTCTTGGGTGGCTGTAGTTTGTTTCTACCGCCCGTACTTGATATACTGGGATAAAATTACTATTCAGCATGCCATTTTCTTGTTAATGGAGATGTTAGTGTGAAATATTAAAATGTTGTATGCTTAACAAGAATATAAAAGTGTATGTAACTTAACAATGTGCCTGCCGTTTTGGACTTTACTAAAAGTAGCATATACATTAAATTTTTAAAAGGACCACCCGATATTTGACTGAAAAAAATCAAAAACCCTTCTCTAGGCGATTTTACCAACAAAATATTTGCTGGGTCTAAATTTTATAGTTTAGTAATAGTAAATAGTAAAAAACTATTTATTAGAAACGATTTAAAAGAAATAAGTGGAAAATTTTGATTTTTTTGATTATTATTAAAAAACTAATAAAGTAAGATCCAACAAGCCTCCCAAGTAATATATAGTTGAAAATAAATTTTAAACAATAACAACTTACCATATAATTAAAGTCTAATACAGAAAGTTCTTGATTAGCAAAAAAGTATAGACCGAATATTTATATGAATTTGTAACTATTTGTAATAGGATTAAATCTAGACCATAATTAGGTGGGACTTCAAATAAAACGCCGTCGGGATTGTCCTTATTTGTTACTTTGGTCCGATCAAAAAATAATCTTCTAATAAAACAAAATAAAACAATTTTTGTATGTCTGTCTGTTTAAAATTAGGCATAAGAATTCCGAATTTGACAAAAAAATATTATGAAAAGAAAGAACACTTTGTAAGGCTAACCCAGTGTATGTAAATAAAAAGAAATTTTAATAATAAATAATATTGATAAATATTTACTGGACATGTATTAAACGCACCTAAAAAACGTCAGCAAGAATAGTTTAATGTGTTATTATTAACTACTACAGAGAAAACACAACACAGAAGCAACAACAAGATATGCAGTGCACCAAACAAGAATAAAAGTTATTTAACTCTAGAAAACTAGTCATTATTGTGTTAAGAGTGCATTTACGCTACACCATAGGGGTCGGGCGAAAGGACGCGGAGACGATGGTCGGAGACTAACAAACTCCCACTACCACAATTTTCGTATAGCCTCATTAAAATATATTTTATTTAGGTTCTTTCAAATTCGGCGTATCGATGCGATGTTATTTCCGATTGCAAGCCTACAGGAGATAACGTTTTTCGGTAACTATTTTTCACTTAAATGACATAAATTATACACCATATTAAAGGTAGGGAAATAATCTATGCCTCTGCTGTAACGGATTTTTAAACGATGAGTCGAGTTAAGAGAAAATAGTATCTAAACATAACCGATTTTAGGGTGACTTTCACTCAAGGAAATATTAAAAACTAAATCCAAATTTAAAAAACTATTACAGCAGAAGCCTAGATTAAAGTGTTGGCTTTCATATAGTTTTTAAAAAATATCGATAACTTATACCTTTTTTGAGAAAAACATTATGCCCCGAACCCCAAATTGGATCCAATTTTCGCGGCGCGAATGGACTCTTTAAGATGTAAAAGAGAATCAGTCTGATCCTTTGATTCTTCAATATTAAATGAATATAAATTTTTGTTGTATAATTTCAGCATTTCTTGTTATGTGTGGATGTCATGAAATAAACAATATAATTTGAAAATTTCTTAACTATATTTCACATCGCGTATCCGATTAAGTATAAATACATATTTTTTAATCAAATTTCATTTCTTTAAAGAAAAAAATTACATAAAATTTAATCTAATATACAGCCAACAAAAAAATCATTATTACAATAAATTTGGCCTATTCACAACAGAAATAATTTCTATTGCCATCGCTATAGCTTTGGCAACAGTGTTCGTTTATACAAGATTTGCAAGGCAAGGGCTTGGAAGTCAATTTTAATGTAATAGAGTAGGATACATATGGTATGACCCCAGATTAAAAAAAAACAACATCAATTTCTCCTATCCCACTTATAATACAACGATGGTCGACGGTGCCTACGATTCGTTAGGATATTGTCGACAGTTTTGTCATTTCGTAAAAAAATTATTAGAAATTTTAGAAATGTTTTGAAAATCATACATTTTATAAAACTTTTCATTTAAAAAAAGTTATGCGCTTAGCAAAAAAAAATCGTAAAAAATATTAGTATTTTAGAATGGTTAATTGATACTTTATTATTTTAATATTACGTATTTGTTATTTTTTCGAGTAAAACAACATAAATAATTTTATTTTTAATGCTTGGCAACATTGCCGGCGCGTTCACTTGCATTGCTGTCCGAGGATCGGTTGACACTGAGTAGTGTGTGCAGTGTTGCCAGATGAGATAAAGAAGAAATCATGAAATACAATGACCAAAAATCGTAGAAAATCGTGAGGAGAGTAGGAGATTACAAATTACTTAATAATATTGTTAAAAAGAAAAACACAATGGCAATGTTTAATACATTTATTAAACTTAATGAAACTTTATATTACACCAATTCAAATATTAAAAAAACTAAATAAACGAGTAGGTAACACAAATCTCAATATTTTGGCCTAGTGTAATCTAGGCAATAGGCACTACTACATTATGCTCAGTCCTCAGAATCGTTTGAGATCGTTTCTTTTGATATGCCATTGTTATTATTCATTACAGGGATAAAGTAAATTAATAATTTAAATGCAATATTTTATTTTAAAATGATTTATTTTAGAATTGTCAGAATTGATGGCTTATTCGTAAGATCGTGAAATCGGAACCAAAATCGTGTAATCTTACGAATAATAGTAAGATCTGGCATCACTGTGTGTGTGTGGTGTGTGTGTGTGTGTGTGTGTGTGTTGTCGTAGTTCGGCCGAAACACTCCCCTCTTCTTCTTGGGTCGGTAGAAAGGAAATCAGCCGCTATACGTTTTCTGTCTGTCTTTTTTTCGCTCAAGCATTTGCCTATTAAATTGACATCTCCTTTTATCGGACTGAAACTCTACGCACCTAAGAAATTGTTTTGCCAGACGTGTATTGCAGCGTGTGTACGATTTTCTCTCAATGGACGACCGCTCGGGTAAAAATAAGATAATGAACCAAACTAATCTGATCTTACTGGACATGTACTTAATAAATTAACTAAATTTTGTTAACTTTTAACTTTTGTGTTTGAATATTATTACATTATAAAGTAATAATTAACCTAAACTACTAATGCCTTATTAGAACTGTGAACTAGCAAGGTTATATTGTTTTTTTTTAATTACATGGCGAACAACGGTGTTGTTTTTAGTAAAGTTTTATTTTTGTGAGAAAATTTCTTGATCTTGACGTTTAAAAACACCCACTTATTATCCTTAGAAGGATAAATTTAAGTTTTTATTTTTTATTTTGTTTTAAACACTTCATCTTTTAATATTTGTTTATTGTTTAAACATCACCTAACATTATTTAAAATTTGTAACACCTTATTTTAAAATTAATTTTAGTGTGTTTTTTTGATACTGCTAACATCCAAATGGTGTCAAAAAGCAGACCTACACTGGTTTCTTGGATATGTAGATAGCATTAGCATAATTTTAGGTTTTCTAATGCAAATCCCGCTTTATTAAAATCCTGGGTTAACTTTAAACTTTTTACCTTGTCCTGATTTGCCTTGATTTTATTTGCATTCAACATGTTCAAAATGTGGCCGTTATATATTTTATGTAGAAGCAGATAAATTTTACTAAATAATATATAAAAATTAATATGTTTTTAAGATTTAATTTAAGTAACTACGTTTATTTTGACGTTAAATTTATTTTATATCTTGAAAACGGTGACCGAAGTGTCACCAAAATGAGGATAGTTTCAGTTTCCTAAAAAAATTTAAATGATTTTTTTTGTCTGGCGAGTAAACCAAGGAATGTTTCGCAATATTTTTTAAAATTAAACATTCTGAAATTTCAACAAACTGTAAGATGAATACTTTCTTTTTTAAAATCACAGCACCCTACGCTTTTATATTGTCCAGGTTGTATATCATGACATATTGAATTTTATTAGAAAAAAAAATTTTTTTGACGTTAATTTCGAATAAACTGTCATATTGCTTGAATAAAAAATTTAAGGGTGAATCTAATAGACTACAAAACGTACAGAGAAATATTAAAAAATATATTTGCTTCTGGTTAGACTGGAGGTGGCAAAAATAAATTATTAAGTCTTGAAAGAGGGCAACTATCCACTATAGCACCTCATGAATTTTGAAAATAATTTATTTTTAAATTCTTTTTAAAGCAAGTTACCAGCTGTTACATGCCCGCTGGTTACTTATTCTCTGTTAAGTTCTGCATAAAAATATACTCTTGAATTCATTTGACAATTTTATTAGTTTTCGGGATTTTTTAATTTTAAGCACTTGCGGTACGAAAAGGGTAATATTTAACATTACCCACAGTTCTAATATTTACAAAAAAAAAAAAATTAAATTGTTAATGAAACAGACATGTACTCGAGCATGGGATGAATACTGGAACATTAGGTTTATCAAGTTAATCCATAAGTGCTTTTTATGTAGAACTATGCAGAGAATACTATGTATCAAATTTTCAATAATACGTATTAATATCAAAAAATCTATGACAAAAAAATGAATTAAATGATCCGAAGCTACGATAATGGCCCATAATATTATTAGAGTTTTGCGTAAGAAAGTGTAATTTGGTCAATGCTCCGTGTATAAAAAACCCGATCTAAGAATTAAAATAAAATCCCAATTCTAACTTTTTTTTCTCACACACTGTATCGTAAAAACGGGGTCGTTTTAGATCTACGTTTATATACGTTTTTGACTTATTTTCGGCCAAGGAGTATCCCATTATGCGTTGTTTCATTTTTTAAACGCCCTGTTTATGTTTTGATAAGCGATAAAAATTGTTTATAGGATTATAGGAGGCTTTAATGAAAATAACTGCCCCGTTTTATTAACTGCGGAGGAAAAAAATAATTTGGCCTTTTGTTTTTAATGTTATTTTAAAAATTTCAAAAAAATATATTTTATTTTTAAGCAAATCTATGATTTTTTCACCTTTTATCTAAATCGTAGCGTGCATTAAAGTAGCTAGAACAGGCAAGTTACTACGAACGAACTTGATTCTGATACGATTTCACTGAAGCTTACAATTTATTACCGCTATTTATTTTCCGGACTAGATTACATGCATATAAACGTTGCAGGGAACAGCCACCCTATCTCCGTCCGGCGCTTCGCAGTTCACAAATATATATCTATAAAACAGCAACCCCAGCATTTTATTTTGCATTTAATATTACGAAAGCTTTAGTTCCCAGTTTTTGCAGTATTTTAGATAATAATAGTGATTTTCTGCCACTCAAATTAGTGTGACGTCTAAAAAGTAAAATGTAATATCTATATCATGTTTTTTTTTAATAATATAAAATACATTGTTTCAATTTTGTCTTGCATAAGTATTTAAGCCGTTGGTGGGATTAGATTATCCCAATCCCACTATTCTCACTAATTCTGCCTCAACACAATCTAAATTACTTTAAGAGGTAATTTTACAGGCAAAAGTTTGAAGGTATATATTGTGGCCTATTCGATCAAAAAATATCCGTCCCACTATGAAAATAGCTGTCATTAACACAAGAGTCTAGCGATCACACCGGAAGCAAAATCTGGAATGTAATACGTCTTCGCATTTTTTACGTCTGAAATATAATTGGGGAAAATAAAAAGTCGCTTTGCTTACCAGAAATAACCATGACAGGAACCAGGAGGGGTTTTTTCAAATACGTTATTAAAATTTTGTTAATAACTTCTACAAATAATTTAGACAAATTTAAAAGCCCTAAGTTCTAGTCGGTCATGGTTAGTTCTGGTTAGCAAAGCGGCTTTCTATATTCCCCAATCATATTTCAGACGTAAAAATGCGGAGACGTATTACATTCCGGGTTTTGCTCCCGGTGTGATCGCTAAAATTTTGCGCAGTAACAAAACTCCATGAAATTTTATAATGTGTTCCCTACAGACTCACTAATCCGTGTGTGGGTAGGCAACATATTATACTTTTGACAGCGCCGGACTCCAGTTTTAACTTAATTTGATTGTTTTGCCTTGTGTGATTTAATTTTGTGGTTATTGTTTGTTACTTATAATATCGTAACGTCATCATTCCAGCCTCTACCTAAATTAATGCTAGGATGCCCCAGGGCACCAACTATGTTTCTTCATCACATCAACGATCTTTCTTTCACAATCTCTCCTGTTATTAGTTTTGCTAACGATGGTATCCTTCACTCTAATATTCAGTTCTTTAAGCCAACCTATAGGCCTGATTTGGAAAACACGCGCAGGTCAATGCAAATAGATCTTTTACACGACCTTAAACTAATCTTGATTTAAGCTTCAAAAATCTTGTCCAGTTTAATGCTCCAAGACACAGTCATGTTTGATGTCGCGAAAAAAATCATTTAATCATTTTTGCGTTACTTTTAGGAATAACCTTTACTGGCACAAACACATTACATCCATAGCCTCGGCCGGTTCAAAAAAGCTCGGATTCCTTATTCAGACCATCTTTAGAATATTGTTCTCATGTCTGGGAGTGGCGTTTCCTACAATATTTTATCATCCTTGATTCCATTCAAAAAAGAGTTGTTTGTCCTAATAATGATGTCACGCTTATAGAAAAGCTTCCTTCTCTTACCCACCGACGGTTTGAAGGGGATATGTCGCATTTTTATAGGTATTTTCACGGCTTCTGCGTCCAGGAGTTGGCAAGTATAATTTATCTGACATTTCCCAACAGAGCAACACGTAATGCCACTTTTAGGCATTCTTTTACAGTTCAATTTAAGAGGCTTCGAACTTGCCCACCCACTTCCCACTTTCTTCGTTCCGTTTTCCCCAGAGTGTCCAGACTGGAATTTGCTACCCGCAGAAGTTTGTTTTTCCTTCTTTAAATTTTCAAATACTTAAGTCTTGTGTAAATAAACTCCCTCTTACCACACTTAAGACACCCACGGTACATTAGTATTGAAGTCTCAGCCTTGATGGACTGTCCAAGATTTAAAAATAAAAATAAAATTAAAAATGCTTATGTAAAAAATTCTATACCTCTCGTTAAATTTGTTTATGTTACCTGCATGAGGTAACACTATTTCATTGTACTTTTATACAAATTATAAATTTATAAAATATTGTATGAGCCTAAACCACAAACAACCAGTCTAAATTATGGTAAGCTTGTACTTTTCTTGACCCTCGCCGGTTACAAATCTAAAGTAAGTTTTTTTCGACAACGTTTTATCTTCCAAAAATCGATCCTTCAATATAATAATAAAATTAAACTCATTTACATTATCCTGCCCTTCTTTTATCGCAAAATTGGTGATAAGTACACGAAACTATCATACAATGTTTAAAATTTATTTAAAAAATCGTGTTTTCATTTATTTTATTAAGATTTTTTGGTCAATATACAGATTTCCTAAAAATATCGACCATTAAAATAAAAGGCTGTGAAGTGGCGCCATCAATTCTTTCCATATTATATCAGATGATATAAAATTCAATATTACACAATAATTTTAAATAATCTTTAGTAGTTTCGTTTAGCAACCAACAATGTTGTGCAAAAAATAAAAAAAAATAAAAAACATAAAAATAGTTGGATTGAATTTGACATTTGATAATGTCAACTTTATACATAGTAATAAAGAATTATGGAATTCCGGACCTGACCTACTGTTTATTGCCCAAATTCCGCGGGGCCTGTTCCCCTATTCCTGTTGCCCTGAACAATTTTGTTTTACAGCATTGGTCTTCCATAAACCTTCAAACTTTCTTGGCGAAAGTAGATAAAAAAGTGTTTTGAAATATCTTGTTTCAAATATAAAGGGTACTTATTATATTCCAAACATTTTTAATTGAGAGTGGCGAAAGAAACAAAATACACCTCATTGGTCAATTTAAAGAGCTAGTACACTGGCCAAAATTTTTAAAATTTGACGGTTGGTGTTTTCGCGAAGTTAAAAATAGATGGCTAGTTTTCAAATTAAAAAATGCATTCGTCTAGTTCAGAGGATTCCAAACTTTTTTCTCTCGTAGACCATCACTTTCAAAATTATACTGGTTTTGGTGGACCCCCTGCTGCCACATTTCTACCATATTCCCAAGACTCGTCAAAAAATGTGAAGATCCAACCCTAAATTCGGAGTGGTAAAATGAAAAAAAGATATATTTTTTTCTATTCTATTCTAGTCATAATTTTATTGAGAGGAATGTACTTGATAGGTTGACCGCAAATTATCAATATTAAGCTTCAGTTTGAGAGGAATAACCGCATATCTCCCCGTTCTGTGATGTTCAATCTGCCCTTTTTCCTAATAGGTTTGTAACAACACTTAAACTTTTTTCGACAAGGTATGACGGGGTTAAAAGTTTTGTTTAATTTTTACCTCCAGCTCCTTATTGGTACTAAGCTTGAGTAGTGCCTCTTGTAATATCACATTAGCCATTTTCGTTTTATCAAATGGAATTATGAAGCATGGTGGTATTTCCGTCAAAAAACAGACTGTCAAAAATCACCGAAAAATGTGGATTTTTTTCGGTTTTCTTAATTTTTTGAGTAGTTTATTATCTACCTACATTGATAGGCAAAGCCAAGCCAACATTTCTGTTCTTTACTATCGAAACTAAATAAATATTTTCGTGGACCGATACTTACAACTTTTGAACCCCCATATTTTTATCACGCTAATGTAGACCCCTGTCAAGTCTCCTGTGGACCACTAGGGGTCCACCTGGACCACTTTGGAAACTACTGGTCTAGTCGGATCAATCGGATCTGAGTGGACTAAGTTAACAGTCATAATTTATTCATTTGATGCAATCTATTAATCATCTTTAATCCGCTTTAATAAAATAATGTACAAATTGTTTTGAAATCAATTATTAAAGAGCTTTCGTAACAGTAAAAATACCTTAAGAGCAATTAAATAAGTCTGGAGCAAAAGAAATAATCAAATGGTTTTCTTAAATTAGATTTACTGATTATACTAGATAACAGAAAAACTGTTTTTAACTGCTGTTTTTGACAGTTGTGTGGGTTTTTAAACTGTCAATTTTGAGGTTATCAATAATCATTAATTTTTACTAAATGTTTTTATAAAATATGCGGTTGTAGAAAAAATCTTGAGTGTAATTCGAGTGCAAAGTGAGATTGCCGCTCTCGCAAGATAGTCGCTAGGCGTGTCAAACTTCTCGCTCAGAGTGGCAATGTATCACTTTGCACCCTTAATATACAAATAGCTTTTATGGCAGATATGTACAAACAGTAATGAATAAAAAACGTATAAGCTAAAATTTTGACACGGACCGTGGAGGAGGAAATTATACAGTGTACAATTAAGAACATATTAAATTACCTTAATAAACTTTAAAATCAAACTCGGTATTTGGGAGATGATTTGAAAAAATGGATAAAAATGGCAAAAAACGTCGTTCCCAATTGGATTTTAAGAGTCAACCAGATAGTTAGGAGACGTTTACGTTTAAAATAATATGTTAATGTAGCAAAATATGAATACGCGTAACATAGGTAATTCTAAAATATATAAAGAAGCCATTTATAACAAACAAAGATATCATAGGCAAAAAGAAATAAAAAATAAATCATGGAAGCCGAGTTACCAAATGAAGTTAAGCCCTTGTTCTGCGCGTAAAAACCGTGTTTTAAATCAACGGAGACCAAAAAGAAACGCACCCTGTCATTGAGTAGTGTTATTGACGTTTTCGAGTAATTTCTATTTCATGCCTTAATGCGGACCTTGGGACCTGGGAAATATATTCTCAGAAAGTTGTTGAGGCCTTGATAGAAACCGGTTATACCCAACGCGTCAGGCTACATTTCCGATAATCTAGATAGGGCCTGTCTAATTTGCTGATCAGCAAAATATTTTGCTGGTCGACTGTTTCTAATTATGCTAACTCTCTAAATTTTGCGAAACCCTAAAGGTAGTAAACACCAATTATGTGTATTAATGACGATCCAAAATATCCATCCTATGGGTTGTTTTATCCAACCCTTTTGTAAAAAAGCTTGCTGGTCGACCATTTCTAATAACCTCAAGGCGATGACACTTTGCACCTCGGGGTGGTTATTTCAAGTTGCACTTAATACAGTTCCTTTAATGGTACACTCTTAATTATTTTGCACAGTTTCATCGTCTTGACAATATTAGAAGTGGTCGACCAGCAAACTTTTTTGTTGGAGGGGTGATACAACGACCCCTGCGGAGTGGTTATTTTGAGTTGTCATTAATACAGCTTCTTAATCGATACTCGATACGGAATGGTCGACCAGCAAGCTTTTTTACAAAGGGGTTGGATAAAACAACCCTTAGGATGGATATTTTGGATCGTCATTAATACATATAATTGGTGTTTACTACCTTTAGGGTATTGCAAAATTTCAGAGAGTTAGCATAATTAGAAACAGTCGACCAGCAAAATATTTTGCTGATCAGCAAACTAGACATGCCCATATAGATATGCATTTTATAGGAAAATATTTAATAAACAATACTTGCGGTCTGAGAAACTCTAGAGAATGCTAGAAAGCCATCCAATAAGGGCTGTAAACTACCCCGAAAAGTCGTTACGTGAACTAAAACCATTAATATAATCTTATGATATTAAAAATATAAATATTTAAAAATATATATTTTTGTTGTTTTTTAAAAATATATTGCCTATAAATGTAGCTCTAAAGATGGAAAAACTATGCCTATTTTTAATTTACCATCACATATTATAATCGTATTTTACAACTAAAAAATACTTACATTCTATTTAATTTCTAATATCTATTTTTTATAATTTATAAGTTTTGACAAAACATATGTTAGTTATGCATAATGAAAAGTATTTTTGACTAACATGTTAAAACAATTTGCAACCCTTTAGCTACATAAACTGCGCCATCATGCCAATGGGCAAGTATACTTAGCCAAAAAATAAATCCTCCTATCACTCATAATTTTGTTTATATTTCATAATTTTATTTTGGTTGCCATGTACTATAACCAAAGTTTAGAAACTACAATGGTATAACCACCGGGGCTTGTACATATCTGCCTTTTCATTACTCCTTTAATTTTATTTACAAATATTTTTAAATTTAATAACTTGCAATAAAAGTAAAATAGACATGATACTAAGAATTGGACCTTACCACAAGTAACAAGGATAAAGGACTGAATTTGAGGTAATTATACAATAAAGATTTTATTGACCTGACCGTACAATAAAGAATAAACCTTCATCGGTTTACAGTTGCAATAACTCAAAATAATAGAGCTAGAAATCCCGACCACACTGTCGAGAAAGTTTAGGTATATTATACCGAATTTAGTATATACAGTATAGTGGAAAAATATATTATAAATTGATAAATTTTAACTAAATTTAGTAATAATCTCGTATGCGTAATGCGTATCCATACAAAATAAAATATTAATAAGAAGTTCTGACAATGCAGCTTCCTCTATAAATCCAACCATCGCGTCGTCGGTTTACAATTAAACCTAAAAACTATCCTTTAATTTTTCAAATATTTAAGTCACGTGTTTATAAACCACCTCTTTCACACCTAAGACTCCCACAGTGCGTTAGTTTTTAGGTATTAAGCCTTCGTGGACTAGCCCAAGATAAAAAAATATCATCGTCTTGTTATTACTGAAGAACCTCTATTTCTTAACTTAAATTTTCTACTTAAATCATAAAATAAAACCCAACAACCTTATAATGGATTGCAATTTATTTACTTACACACATTTAATTAGTTAAACTCATTACATTTTGCTTTTCGTCACTTACCTTAAATTTGACAATACTTTTTATTTTAATTTTTCGTACCCTTTAATAAAAAAAGCATTATTTGTATTAAGATCAACACTAAACTTATGCCTTGTTAATTCAAATAAAAACCGTCCTATGCAACTTTTCATGAAAAAGATCACAATATCCGGAGGTAATTAACTTAGGAAACCAATTAATTTCACAAAAAATGTAGTTAAATATTTGGGTGTGTATCTGGATCGCAAGCTACTATGGAAAAATCACATAAATTATCTTGTAAAAACATGTGAAAATGGCCTGAACGTAATAAAAGCGTTTAGTCATAAAAAATGGGGATTGGATCCCAATATATGTTTACTTTTCTACAGACCATTTGTACGGTCCATTTTAGATTATTCCAGTATTTTCTATAGCTCGGCCTCACAGACACATCTATCCAAATTAGAAGGAATAAAAAACAAATGTCTTAGGAAAAGTGTGGGTTTTCTAAATAGCACCCCCATAGTTACTATGGAAGTGGAAACTCTGGAGCCACCTCTAAATCTTAGATTTAATTTCATTAGCGATAAGTTTCTACTTAAAATTATATCAAAAAATAGTCCGTTAGTAAATAAAGTTAACAATCTTACTATTCTGGTTTATACCCATTCGTATTGGAGAGTTAAGAAAATACCCAGATTAGTTCAAAGCTACTCATGGATAACACAGGAAAAAGATCGAATATACAAAAATCACTATATCCCATACTTTCAAATAAATTATGCGTGCATTAATAATTTACCAAAAGTAATAATCCCAGAAATTGAGGGACTAATTTATTGTCTTTAAAAATAAATTTATAGAAGAACAAAATACGAAATGGACAGGATTTGAGCAAATTTTTACTGATGGCTCGTTAATGAATAATAAAACTGGGTGTGCCTTTTTTCACAAAAATGCAAATACATATAAGTAATTTAAACTTTCAGTTGGTACATGTATATATTCAGCGGAGCTTGGGGCTATTTTCCAAGCTCTTAATTATCTTCTCGAACTTAACAAGTTTGGAAAATTTGTTATTTTTTCGGACAGCAAAAGTGCACTCACAAAAATTAAAAATTGAGTACATTCTACCTCCAATAAAAATTATTTAATAAGTAAAACTGTTAACATGTTAAATAACTTGGAGAACAACCTTAAGCTTATTTATCTAGTATGGGTTAAGGCCCACATAGGAATTAGAGAAAACGAATTAGTGGATGTAGCAGCAAAAGAGGCAATTAACGACGGAGAGATATCGAGTTTTCATATTAATTATACAGATGTCATAAATCAAACCAAAGATATGTTAATGCAAAAATGGCAAGCAATATATCTCAAAACAAATAAAGGTCAAAATTATAAGCAAAACTTAAAAAATATACCAAAAGTACAATGTTTTCATCAGGAATACAATAAAAACTTTATTAAAACAATCTCAAGAATTAGAACTTATCATGCGCTGTACTTAAAACATAAAAAGAAATTAGGTTTATCCGTAAATGAATCTTGTGAATGCGGTGAAGTTGGAGATTTGGAACATTGTATCCTCGTTTGCTCTAGATTCACTAATCACAGAACTGTCCTATGAGATCGGAGCAAGTATTCCTCAACCATTTAACTTAAATGAAATAATTATTTCAAATAATATAGATGTATATAAATCAGTATTTCAGTATGTCATAAATACAAAACAAAATTTATAAAAAATTTACTGAAGAAAGAAAAAAGAATAAAAAAGAAAAAAAAGATAAAATTATTTAAAAGATAAAATATAACTCAACAGTATCGGACAAAAAGGAAAAAAGGAAAAAAATATCAAAAAAACAAAAAAAAGGAGAGAAGGAAGGAAAAAAATAATAATACAAAAAAATATATAAAACACTATATTGTCAACACAGAAAAAATACAATATTATGTAAATAGATTAGTGATTATTCAACTGTGAACCCTTTACAATGGTCAAAAAGATTTAACGCTTTTTCGACCTCTAAACAAGGAGAGATGCTGGCCATTTGGTTTTAACTAGTGCCATCACACACACACACGCACGCACGCACGAACGCACGAACGCACACGCACCCACACACACACGCACGCAGGCACGCACGCACGAACGCACACGCACCCACACACACACACACACACACACACACACACACACACACACATTTCATTTTTAGCAGTTTTTCGCAATTTACTCAAAATTTAGAAGATATACGCCGGCCAAACGGACTTCGGATTTAGATTAAGCGAATCGAAATACATAAGAAACATACTTAATCCTGTTTAATAAAATTAAAAATAAAATTATTCTCAATGCAATTTTTCGAAATTTTTACCCATTTTTAATAGTTATTTGGAATCTACTCAAAATTTGAACATTCTTGATCGAGTTCAATAAAAAAATCGTTTTTATTGAACTCAACTGAATTTTTTAACTATTTTAATAATAATAATAATAATCTTTATTTCAACTTATGATACATATAACATATAACACAAAATGAAATGACGTCAAAGGGTTCACAGAGCCCTAAGAACTTACAAATTTGGACAGTACTCTCTTAAGCTATAAGGTTCTAAATCTATTAACATTTTTTTTATCTCAGTTTTAAATTTATTAAATGATTCAATTTTTTTTATTCTCTCAGGTAAAGCATTAAACAATTTTATACACATATATTGGGGACATTTCTCAGTAAGTGTCAGCCTGTGTGTTGGATACCTAAGGTCTGACATTCTTGTGTCATATCTATGGTTAGCTGCTTGGTTAAAAGCATCTTTGTTTTTAAAGAGAACGAGTAAGCATTCATAAATATAGAGAGCTACACAGTCATTAGACCTAACTTTCTAAAAACAGTTCTACAACTTTGCAAATATCCTAGTTTTTTAATTATTCTCACTAATCTTTTCTGAATAACAAAAACACTTTGAACCATACTGTCCTTTCCCCAGAAGATAATGCCATATTTAAGAACAGATTAAAAATTTGCAAAATATAATATCCTGAGAGTACTCTCATTCATATATTTGCCCACGATTCGAATCCCATAAGAAATTCAGTTTAACCTTTGGCTTAAATTATTTATATGACATGCCCAGTCTAGATGTTCATTAATATACACTCCTAAAAATTTTGCATTTTCCGAAATTTCAACAGGCTTGTCTAATTTTGAGTCTAATGTCATGTGCGATGGTTTGCAAACATTGGATTGTTTTGTTCTAAAAAGTAATATATTTGTTTTGTCCTTATTTAAAATTAACTTGTTTTTAGCAAACCATTCTGTAGCTAGTATTTTTAGCAGTTTTTCGCAATTTATCAAACATTTGAAGGTGTGTGGGCCAAAGGGACCTCGGATTTGGATTCAGAGCATCAAAATACATATAAATGTATGGGTCTGGTCAAATGCACATACCCCTTCCTTCTTTTTGTGTGACGGTGCTATTATTTTTTGTGGTATGGTACCTATTATATATTAAAATTCCGTTATGGAATCTTAGCTTGCCTCTTTTAATTTTTTTATGCTACGAGCATTTTTTCAAAGAGCTGGAAAGCCGCAAGTGTACAACCCATACCCAAAAAAAATCTAAAATTGCCCCTTCTAATTTAAGGCCTCTACCACTTTTCTCTGCGAGAAATTCATTAATTTTCAAATTCTAAAGTATTTAAGAAAACACAAAGTAACACGTGAAAGACAATACCGATTTCGTCACAAAAAAACCGCAGCTAATCTTCGTTCATTTAACTCACATAACTGAAACAGTCTTGTCCTTGGAGTTCCTTGGTGAATTCTATATTCACATATCCAAGGCTTTTGATTAGGCCCGCCTTAATGCGGTTCTTACCAAACTTTCTTCCCATATGGTCTTCCATTTTGACTGTGTTCTTGGCGCTTCAGTTTACTTTTCAATAGACCAGTAGTTATCGTAGATGGTTACTCTGTTAGCTTTCACCAAGTTATTGCTACTCTGCTCTTCGGCTCAGTACTAGCATCAACTCTATTTTTTTACAACAACGATCTTTTCTACGTTTCCTTGAAGTTGTTAGACAATGTTATAGTTTCAGTATTACTAAAATCTTGGACTTTTATTGTCTTTATTTGTTAATTGATCAAAAACGTTTTGGTTAGTGATGTATCTTCACCCGTTTTCAAGTGATAACTTAAAACTATTCTGAAAAGCTACGACTTATGTAATATCCATTGTTTACCAATTCTGTTTAATTACCAAATAAAGACAATGGAAGTCCAAGATTTTAGTGTTATTAAAACGATCATCCAAATTTTATGGATAACCCAAAATCCACAAATCTCAACTCTCTTTAAGACCAATTGTATCCCAAATCAATGCTCCTAACAGCAAACTTCATTCTTTTTTAACGGAGGAATTAACCAATGCTTATGTAAAAAACAATGAATACTATGTCGCAAACCTTTTTAAATTTGCTAACTTTATAAATAAAAAATAGATTCATGAAAATTACGTCCTTATTAGCTTAGACTTCGTGTCTCTTTACAGCAAAGTTTTTTACACACTTATAAAAAACACCATAAAAAGCAATGGAATATAATTAGTAACCACACAACTCCTAACCAAAAACATATGTTGGAATTCTCTAAATTAATCTTTAAAAAACATATTACAAATTTAACCAAAAATTCTACAAACAAATATTGGGTATACCAATGGGAGCTACTCTCTTCCCAATTCCTTAATATGTTATGGACGACTTACTTGAGATGTCCATACCAATTTTTAATTACTTTTATTTAAAAATTGGGTGATGACATAATAACAGCTGTGCTTGAAGATGGCATAAATGCTTAACTTTAATAAACCACCTAAGACACCTACAGTGCGTTAGTACTTAGGCATTCAGCCTTGGTAGATTGTCCCAAGATAAAACATATCATCGTCTTGTTCTCATTGAAGAACCTCTATTTCGTATCAGTATGTTTTCTTTGGGATACTCGCCTTACAACTGTTTGGAAAATTGGACCACTTCGGTACAGGTCCCGGCGTATAACGAACTGAGCCTATTGACCCCTATGAACTTGCAGATAGCCTGCAACAAAAAAGAAGAAAAAACCTCTAAAAGGCCAAAATTTAAGAACGTTTCGGTGGCAAGTCGGTCACTGTTTTCAAGATGAAAAATTAAAAATAAATTTAAACTAAATTTTAACAAATTTTGCAATCAAAACTTAGGAAATTCTGAAAGCTTTTATACTTTTCATGATTTTTATTATAAATGACATATTAGTTTATTTGACTGGTATATTTATAATTTTTAAAAAGATAAAAAAGGAGATGTGTGGGTTAAATGATTTTAAGTTTACCTAAATTTACTTCAGCATCAAGCTAAGTAACCATGTATTAGTATAATTAACAGAAATTGATGCTAGACATTTATCTTTATTTAATAATATAAATGCGCTTTCTTCTATTTTACATTTTTTTAACAAGTTTCTTTTGCTAAAATACTAAAAGCATATCAGTTCATTATGTGGTTGTTATCAAATGCGTGTTGACAGGTTTTTGATTTGTAGAATTCTGTGTTTTTAAAGAAACTTTTATGTTTTTTAGGCGCTTGGCTAGTGGTCTGGAAGTTTCACCTACATAAAATTTATTATATTCACAAGGAATCTTATAAATCACATTTTTTTAAATATAGTAGGAATATTAAATTTATTACCTCTTCGTTGAATTTTATTTGATGACTCAGAAATATATGGTAAAAATAGATTTGTAATGGGTCTATTTTGTTTTTATCTTAAATTTGGTTTTTGAAATTTTAGAAGCATTTGTTTATAAAATCAAAAGAAAAATTATCTAGAATTAAAAATTCTTCTTCGTTTCCTTTGTTTAAATCAGAACAAATTATTTTAATTTTACCAAAAAAACTTTCTATAAATCTTTTTACCATTATTGGATGATTAGAGTTAACATTTTAAGAATCTGTTTGTATGTGTTGGTTTTCTGAAAATTTTAATTTCATAATTATTTACATCTTTTTTTTATTAGAATATCAAGAAAAGGAAAATGGGAGTTTGTTACTTCTTTTAAGGTGAAACAAATAGTAGGTTTTTGTGTATTATTGTGTGTTAAAAAATCATTTAGACAATGTTCGTCATGTCGATAAATAGAAAAAAAAAATATCATCCATACAGTGTGTCCCAAATTGGTGGGGAATGTATGGGGATCTTGGAAACCACGATAGATAGAAAATCGGTTAAATGGGGAAAGTTTTGGACAGTTAAGTTAGTAAGCTAATCCCGTTTGCTACATGGTTTTATCTATTCAGGTTTTTGATAAATTTAGAAAAAAACCTGAAACATGCATTTTCGAAAATCGGCCATATTTTTTTTATAAGTGAAAATTTTTCAAATCTATAGAAACTTCTTCAAAGCAACTTTTTTTGTAGAATATGACCGAGTAGTCAATTTTTATTTTCTATGTTTCGGGTTTTTAGAATCATCATCAACTTTATTTTTTCATATGGACGCCATATTGGATTTTTATGCAGCCAAATAGTGCTTTTTATTCTGATTTCAACAATGTATAACATGATATAATTTGAGAGTCATTTTTTTTGTAAACAATAAAATATTAGTAATTGGCAAAATTGATAAGCTGAACACATATTTTACAAAAATGGGTTTCGCGAACATAGCTATAACGTTAATACGTGATACAAGAAAATGTAATGGCGCCCATATGAAAAAGTAAAGTTGATGAATTATCATCAACTTTACTTTTTCATATGGGCGCCATATTGGATTTTATTGCAGCCAAATAGTGCTTTTTATTCTTATTTTAACAATGTATAACATGTTATAGTTTAGGAGTTTATAACCTTATCCACTTCAAAAAACAAATATTTTCTCAGTTGGCCTTGATTCCGGCGAATGTCATCTAGCGTCATTATCAAGTTAGCTTGGGTACGTTATTAATATTTTTTTAACTTTGTTAAATGGTTATTTATTTAAAGAAAAACTTGATATTTTGCAACGTTATTTCCAAAGCAATAGAAATGTTAATATAGCTGCGCAAACGTATTTCGACAATTTTCCTGAAAGGCAGCATCCTAAACTAACATACTTTCAAAAACTGGTTATAAATTTGCTTAAATTAGAAAGTTTTAAAAAACCACGACCTTAGAAGTACGTTGAAGAAAATCGACAACGAGATGCTGCAGTTAATCAGCCAGGGATATTGATAGAGAATTCCACATACCTAAGTCAACCATTCATAGGGTAGTTAGGACTATTTAAAAAAATATCGTTAATATGTTGAGAAATATGGACAACATTTTGAATTTTAGGTCGTTATTTTACATCTTCATTTTAGTAGGAATATTAGTTTAGCCACTTTCCATAGTTTTTGTTTTCACTTGTTTCAATTAACTTGTTACGTGTAGTTTTGTTGTAACACGGTATTAACGTTATAGCTATGTTCGCGAAACCCATTTCTGTAAAATATCTGTTCAGCTTATCTATTTTGCCAATTACTAATATTTTATTGTTTACAAAAAAATGACGTTCGCCGGAATCAAAGCCAACTGAGAAAATATTTGTTTTTTGAAATAAATGAGGTTATAAACTCTTAAATTATAACGTGTTATACATTGTTGAAATCAGAATAAAAAGCACTATTTGGCTGAGTAAAAATCCAATATGGCGTCCATATGAAAAACAAAGTCGATGATGATTCTAAAAACCCGAAACGTAGAAAATAAAAATTGACTACTCGGTCATATTCTACGAAAAAAGTTGCTTTGTTTATAAAAGTCAGTTAATAACATAAACTTTATTCTTAAATTATTAGTTTTTTGCGTAAAAACAACTTATTTCCAATTAGTCCACTAACTGAAAACCAGAAAGTACCCAAAGCTGTAAATAAATCTGTACAGTTTTCATTTGTGGCGCAATCCTTAAATCTTCGCGGATGCTTTCGAGCGAAAAAAAGTTTATCACGATTCCGACCTGAAATAGCCCCCCAAAGTCCCAAAAATGAGTTTTCAGCAAATATCTGCCAAAATATACGAATTAGAAAATTTTTGTTTAGACAAAAAATGAAGATCACCTCAAAACGGCCGTCGAAAAATCCATAACATTTCACACTGGATAGACGTGGTAGTTTCTTACCGCGAGTCACTGGTGTGATGAATTTCCCTGATTATTGATAAATTATCGGACTTTAATAAAAAGAAAAAATACATTTAGAAACCAGACACTCTACACTTTCAAATGATGTGCGTTGAAAAGCATTTCAATAGATGATGAGTTTTTGATTCGCGTTTACTCTCTCAGATTTTCTAGAATTCCGGAAACGGCTAGGAAATGTAGATGAGCAAAACATTTTATTATCAAAACGCAAGAAAGATGGTGAAGGAAATTTTCTGAAATTACTGAACACTTGCTAAGGTCTCATTATAAAAAATAAATGTTAATAACAAATTATTTTTTAAAAAATATCAATAAATTAATGAGATACTCTCAAAATATTGTGAAAAAACTTTGACCGTTTTTTAAAATATTTTAAAAAAATCGGAATGGACCCAAACTTACATAATTAAAAAATGTACATTATTGCCCGAGTAATGAAACAATTCGTCCGCCCGCTTATAAGTGAATCCATGAAGATAGCGGCATTCAAGCGGTAAAGCGGCAGCTGAAACGAAGGGAATTTTGGGTCTTGTTATCTCAAAATATATTAGCGGGAAACTCATTTTGCCTTGAGCCTTTTGGGCCTTGAGGGGTCATTTTCAGCCCTTTCCCACCTGCTAATGTTGATAAACTTTTTTTCGCTCGAAAGCATCCTCGAAGACCCAAGAATTGCGCCACAATGGAAAACTGTACAGATGTATTTACAGCTTTGTCCCTTCAGTTTACTGGACTAAATATAACACTGACTTTTATAAACCAACTTCTGGCATGGCAATTGGTTCACATTTATCACCATTATTAAGTTATATTTTTACGGAAAATTTTAAATCCAATTTTGTAAAAAATTATTATTATAAACCTTTAGTTTGATAGAGATACTATATAGATGATATTTTTTCTATTTATCATCATGACGAACATTGTGTAAGTAATTTTTTAACACACATTAATACACAAGAACCCACTATTCGTTTTACCTTAGAAAAAGAACAAAACTCGCAACTTCCTTTCCTTGATATTCTAATAAAAAAGATGTAAATAATTTTGAAACGAAAAAACAAAATACCAACACAAACAGATACTTAAATATAAGATTAAATCAAAATAGCGCCATTACAAATCTATTTTTACCATATATTTCTGGGTTATCAAATAAAATTCAACGAATAGGTAATAAATTTAATATTCATACTTTATTTAAAACACTACACACTATAAGCTCTCAAGTAACAAAAACAAAACAAAACCATACAATATAAACGAAAACACAAAAAATGTTATTTATAAGATCCCTTGTAAATGTAATAAGTTTTATATAGGTGAAACTTCCAGACCATTAGCTTACCATACTTTAAAAGCACAGAATTCCACAAATCAAAAATCAGTGAACACGCATTTGATAACAACCACATAATAAACTGGAATGCTTTTAGTATTTTAGCAAAGGAAACTTGTTCAAAGAAACGTAAAATAGAAGAAAGCGCATTTATAATATTAAATAAAGATAAATATATATAGCAACAATTTCTGTTAATTCAAATAATACATGATTACCTATGCTTCATGCTGAAGTAAATTCAGGTAAACTTAAAATAAATTATCACACACATCACCTTTTTTGTCTTTTTAAATAAAGTAATATTTCATTCATGAAAAGAGTCATAAAAAGTATAATAGCTTTCAGAATTTCCTAACTTTTAATTTTAATATTTATTAAAATTTAGTTTCAATTTCTTTTTTGAATTTTTATTAACTGTTTAACTAGAATAGTTATTCTTAAAAAAGCTATAATGACAATATGATTAATATTATTTTTGAAGTATAAAAAATATGTGTTATTAGTTAGTAAAAGGTATTTCTGCATGTTATCTAAACTTAAAGTTTTCATAATATAAAGAGGTAAGCATACTTCTTTCATTTATATTTTAAATATATTATTATTAGTTATAAAAAGCATACTTAATCGTGTTGAAATAGGTACATATATTTCTGATTCTGAAGTTGTTTGAAAATACCCCTCACTTTATTTATTTTTAAATTCTGTTAGAAAATCCCGGTGAGCCAACGAATTTTCCGCCATAATTCTTACTGTTCAGGATCCGGCGACATAAATTCACAACACCTGAAAATTTTAGTTTTGTAACTCTCGCCTGGCTTGTGACATGGATCTCAATATGTTGTTAAATCGAAGTTTATACGACCTTTGGGAAATCAGACTGCTATGACACCGCTCCCCGACAACCCTTGATTTCACAGGCCGTCTTGATTCTTATTCGCGACCGAACGGAAATATTTATGAAGGAACGGGAATCGGGTCGGCTTTTACATTATTCTGTTTTCAGTTTTATCCAATTTTAATAATACAATTTTAGCTCGCTTTTCTCCATGGACGTCGAGTTTTGGGACTGTGTATATGAAAATATTACTAATTCAGAATATTTTGTAAGTTGCGATAGAAATTTCTTCAAAATTTAACTTCAAATTATCTTATTTTACTAACATCTTTGGTAACTAAAATTTAACAACAAATTACCAGTACCATCTGCTGGAAGGTGGTGCAGAGAATCACTGGCGTAGCCAGAGTTGTTTCATGGTGCAGGGGTGGATTTACGCAAAGGCTAAGTAGGCTGAAGCCTAGGGCGGCAAATATTAGGGGTGCAAA
>JAHBCN010000546.1:175247-188684 GCA_019359885.1 Listronotus oregonensis | reverse complement strand
TAAGGGATTAAAAAAAAAATTAATAAAAAACCCAGGTCCGTATTTAAAAAAAGAAAGTTGAAGATGGTTTAAAGAAAACGGAAACGTCGTACGGAAAATCTCTCAACGCTGTTTTGTAGAGCTTAAAAAGTGGTCATAAGAAAGTGTCTTTTGTTTTTCCATATCTCTTTAAATCACGTCAGGAAAAAATAAAAACGAAATTAGCAAATTTCGTTTTTTTCCGGATATCTCCGGAAGTACTCGGAATTTTACAACTTTCTAATAGGCATGTTGTTAGCCACCTAAATGCGCAACTTTGCCATAATTTAACTGACTTTCTATCTCTTACGGTTTCCGAACTCCCCATGCATGTACTCTAATCTGTGGCACCCTGTATACTTAGAAAATATTCTGGTTAACTTGCTGTTTTTTTGTTAAAAATTAAATATCATTTCTTTTAATAAATGTCATATTAATAATAAAAAAAATAAATATATATATATATATATATATATATATATATATATATATATATATATATATATATATATATATATATATATATATATATATATATATATATATATATATATATATATATATATATATATATATATATATATATATAATAATAACAAAAAGGTAGACTTTTTTGGGCATAGGGGCTCCTTAAGGAAGAGAAAAATCAATTAATCTGGTAGGTACTACTACTAAAATTGGTTGCCTTAAAATTACGAAGCCTCCAAATAAATGGATAGCCCCTTGTCAGCGAAAACGAATACACGCATTTTATCCCTGTTTGGAATGATCACACCGAATGTAGGCCGTAGACACCCTTCAAGTGAAGCAGTCGCTCTAAGTATAACTCTAATCAAATAAAGCTGTAAATTGGAAGTAACTAGCGCCATCCCGTCAAGAGACTCCAAAACAACTAATCTTAGTACCGATAGGTTAAGATGTTATTGTGCGCTAAGTAGGTGTATTAAGCAAAATTATTTAGAAGTTGCCTACACCTTAAGTGAAACAGGCTTCCCATTAGTTCACGGATATGTGAAATTCGAATGATCTGTTTTGCCAAAATTAAAACCAAACCAAATGCCTAACTTAATAAATAGAAATTTATTTGCGAAAAGACACTGGCATATTCAATTACTACAGGTTAAATTACTACACTAAATAATAGTATTATTGATATTTTTATCACAATAATTATTTTATTTATTTTTAATCTATTTCATTATTACATATAGTCCTACTGTCTGCTACTAAATATTTTTTTAGGTTTGTGTTAATTTACCATAGTTTTAATGTCAAAAGCAGACATTATTAAAATTATTTCCTTTAGCAAAATAATACAATTGTTGGTCTTCATTATTAAAGTTACTTGACAGTGAGTAATTAATTAAAACATAATATTAAAATTAAAGTTTCTTTAGCTTATTGTTTAGACTCAAAATATTAAAAAGTAAATAAGCTTTGCCTATTTTGCAATTGAGTAATTCCATTAAAAGCATTAATTGGCTTAACAATTGTCGACGGTAATTAAAATCAACAAAAGAATCGCTGAATAAGAATTGACCGATAAAGGGCAGTTAGGTCGTAGACTCGGGTGCATATTTGCAAGTTCTGACCAGTTGCTAAGATGTAATTCCAACGAAAGTTTAACAGTTTTAAGTTTATTTCAAATCTGATTTTTCCTAACATAATAAAAATATTGTTCAAAAACATAAAGCAAAATTTACCATTCATGTCACATTCTGGAATATAATTAAAAGCGTAGCTTTAAGTAAACAGAAGTTAAATTTATTATTAAATAAAATGTTATTTAAAAACAATACCTCTTGTATTTACTATTAAAAAAAATATTTAAAAAAATTAGACCTTTTAAAAGTATTATTTAGGTTTGCCTCTGACACGTTGAAATTTTGCTTCTTCCCCCTTAAATCACCGAAATTAAATAACGTCGTGCGAAGTTAGTAACCTGATTGGTGACCATCGTGTAAAGGCCACATGTTGTGTGTAGTTCGGATTTCACGTTAAACTGTAGATTATTTATTACCTAAAGGTTAATAAGGAGAGTAGTGTATTGGGTCATTTAAGGCTGGACACTTTTGCGGTGGCGTTCAGAAGTGTGGGAACCAGGGACCGTGGAAAAATTGTGGAAAACGCCAGGAGCACGTGTAAATCACCTAGACAATCGCCAATCTCTTGAGACCGTAAGAAAATTTTGGCACGTGCCAAAGGGAGTTTATGCAACGTACTATGCTATATTGAATTTACAACGTTATCGACTACGCTATTTAGGGGTAGTGACAAAAAAAATACTGAATTGTGCTTAGCATGTGTTGGGGGATCCCCCGTCAAACGGCAGACTGGTCGGCCTCTGAATTATTCAATGACGTGTGACGTAGGATGATGACTTGAGAACCTTATCCTGCATAAGAGGATGGCCTATGATATAAGTATCTCGGATCTTACGTAAGAGTATGTGTAAGTAAGGAGCGCCTAATCCTGTTAGCAATTGCTACTTGTTCTAAAATTTGGCAATATTACAAGAGGAAATATTATGGCACCTATTTTGTATAATTTATACACTTATGCCATCAACAAAATGTATGCGTTAGAAGGTCGGCAGTGATTATATTAAAAAAAATAGTTAACATAACATAACTTTAAAATATGGTTTTGTTAGGACTACTCGCCTGGAAAGTTTTTAGAAAATGTGACCACTTCGGTCCAGGTCTCGGGGTATAGCGACTAAGCCTGCTCCCCCCTATTGGCCCCTATGAACTGGCAGATCGCCTAATATATAAAAAAATTAAAAAAAAACTAAAAAACACACAAAATTCAGAACACGTATTTACGTTTCAGTGGAAAGTCTACCACCATAATCAAGACTAACTTAAATAAAAAATAAAATCGAAATAAAATTTTATTTGTAAAAATTTTGTTATAAAATGTATTAAATTCTAAAAACTTTTTAATATCTATGACGTTTTGTCATAAATGACATGTTAGTTTGTATTTACTGGCATATTTATAATTTGCAAAAAGTCAAAAAACTGTAATGTGTTAATGGATTTTAAGTTTACCTGAAATTACTTCAGAATATATTGATGGCACACATTTATCTTTATTTATTAATATATATGCTTTTCTTTTTATTACGGTGTTATGGTAACAAACATAAAGATAGACACAGTTATGATTAAAAAATATACCTAATATTCTCATATCATAATCTCATTATCATCACGACGTTCCTAGCCTTTACTCAAAGTTTCAGGGCAACAGAAAAGAAAAATGAATATTAAGAAAAAGGTTAAATAGTATAAACGTACCTACTTTAATATTACAATGTAAATAGAATTTAAGTAGAAATATTTGTCAATGATAAAAACTCTTAGCTTCCTACTAAAAAGGCGTTAATAATTCTAGAATAAAACACAATTTTTATAGTACGATACAAGTTAACAGCAAAAATGAAATCCTTCCTACATCGAATTGTCCAAATTCAGATGTGTTGTGGGCATATTGCTTAATGACCAATTGAGCGCCTTGGCCACCAGACTACTGAGATAATCATTTAATTTCCGACGAACGTTCAATCAATGCATTATCTGAATTAACAACACGTGGAAATGATTGTGTATTTATTGTTGCCCTATTATGAAAATACTCTATTTAAAAAATAGTTTAAGAACAATTTATGGTAGTTTTTTAAGGGCTATCACTATTGACTTCAATGTACAAAAATATTTGGTAAATATGGATATTTTAAAAACTAAGTGAAATCCTAATTGAAAAACGATTTGGAAAATATAATTTTGGGACTGAAAGATTCAGAGATAAGAAAATTAATTAGTTAATTAGCTAGTCTCCCCAAAAATTTCCCTTTAACTGTTTTTTTTACTACAGATCTTTAAAAAAGGTTAAATTTTAAAAATATATAATACAGAAGTATATTTTAAAAACACGCGTTTTCTTACTTCTTTTACATCATTAGGAGATTAATTTTACGAAGTTTAGAATTTAAGTAAAATTAATTTAATATTGTAGGTCAAAAGATTAGTAGTCTAAGCGTATATCTAATTTCTATAAAAAAAAATTCATAAACATATTGTAAAAAGTCTTTACATTAGTCGGAAATACACAGGGTGAAATTGTTATCTCTAAGGTTACTAAAAATAGGCTAAAACTAAAACCATGGAACTGCTTGCATGAATTCTGATTCCAATAGCTGAATTATTTTAAACAGCAGGGTCGGTAGAAATTAAAAGTACAGAATCTAAAAATAACTTTAAAGGCTTCAAATCGGACTTATCTTACAATTATCAAATAGTATTTTGCAAAAATATTAAGACAATTAAAAATTAAGTTTTTAACGAGTGTGCCAGACGTAAACTGATCCATTATTCGCACCTGATTTCGATTTTTTACAATAAAAACAAAAGTTTTAAAAGCAAAAACCATAGCAAAAATAGAGACTGGTGATTTTATTTGGGGACGCAATTACATATATTCATCCTGAAGTTTTCGTTTGCTGACATATACTTTAAAAATCATATTTTCGTCTTTTCCTGTCACCACCTCGTGAATATTTGTTTGTCTGATATTATTTGACGTTATATAGATTGGTGGGGCATCTTTAAAAAACATATTTTTAAGAGATGTAAAGTTTACGATTTCTGATACCTTATAATTTATGTTTATACCTATTGCTTTACATACTTTGTAATTTTCACCTGTTTTTAGGGTATAAACAAGGTAAGCATAAAGTTTGGGCCTTCCAACAGTAAACTCTGTTATATAATTTTCAGGACCATAACATTCCAACTCATCGGTCATATCACCGAGAAAACTTCCGAGCAAAAGCCGTTCTCCTAATTTTTTAAGATAACTGTACAATTTTAATCTGTCCTGGGCAGTAATTTAGGCAACACACATCAACTGTGGTAAATTATCTGTAACTTTTTTCTCAATACCTTCAGTTAACCATTAGGGTGGTTTCATTGACGGGTAGAATACTATTTATCTCCATTCACCTGGTTTATTTACCATACTGGTCTTTACCATGTTTGTTGTCTTTCCAAAAGGAATGTGCTTCATCTCCAAAACAGACTAATGGATTCAGTGGTTTACACCAGTGGCGGCCCGTGACCCATAAAGCTGGGTAGGCGGAGAGCGCCGCAGGCCAAAATTACGCAGCTGGCGAAAATTTTTTGGGTGCCACGCCCAATTTTCGTGTATCTCATATTTTTATTAACTTTATTGTTTTTTTTATAGATAATATTACCAAAAAAAGTTCTTATTAACGACAGAAAACGTATTTTAAGTAGACTTCAGAGTTGGATGTACGAAAGCCAGGTTGGCTTTTTAAGCCGACAACACCAACAACATAAGGGCTCGGCTCTCTCGCGTGACGTCATCACATGCAAGTGGAATGCACATGCTGACCACATACTTTAACCAATTTTATTATTATCAAAAAAGTTTATTTTTTTAAGTAATTTTAAAAACCTTTGAAGGACATCCTGTTAAAAGAGGGTGCCAGTCGTCAACTGAGCCCTTCTTCGCACCCCATTCGATTTAATACTTAAATAGCTGCTCATATGCTCCTTAGAAAGCTCATATTTTTTAATACTAGCTGATAAATTTTTTAAATCTGAAAAGCCCTGTGAAACCCAAACATTATTTTTACCTTTAGCAAGTAGTAAACAAGGCCAAGAAAATAAACTTTGCCTAAAGATGCTTCCACTTAACCAACTGTGACTATCATACCACTGTGTTTTAAAAGACCGCGAAAAAGACTGTCCATGTTTTTTGTCGGGTTTTAAAATATTAGGTGTTGATATCGGGCGACCAATAGTCAAGATTTTACTTCGATCTTTTTCATTTAGTCGGGAAAACGGAGTTTCTTGCAACGAGCAAATTATGTCATGCACAGGGTTTAACTCCATTTTTTAATATTATTTAAACTATAAACAAAAAAAACGATAAACATGCACTTATAGCTAAAAAATACTTATCAAAAATCAACTTCTCCTGGACTGAAGGCCTGCCTAAACTTCAAAACTTGCCACTAAACAACCTAGGATTAAAACTCGGAAACCAAAATGCACCGGTAAGATTTATACGGAATTTCGATTTCGGATAAAAAGATACAGGTCAATTAAAAGGTCGCATCGGGTCGCATCGGGTCGCGTGCATCTCACGGCCATAAGAAAGTGTCTTTTGTTTTTTCATATCTCTTTAAATAACGTCAGAAAAAAATAAAAACGAAATTGGCAAATTTCGGTTTTTTCCAGATATCTCCGGAAGTACTCGTAATTTTACAACTTCCTAATAGGCATGTTGTTAGACACCTAAATGCGCAACTTTGCCATAATTTAACCGACTTCGTATATCTCTTACGGTTTCCGAAATCCCCATGCATGCACTCGAATCTGTGGCACCCTGTATAGGTTATATTAGAAACTCGATAGAGCCTTTCTCCAACTTATTTTTGTCAAACATCTACATATTTGTTTTGTGAACCACGTAACATACTAAAAATATATCATCTTAAATAAGGTTTACTTAGCGCATTTAGTAAAATGCTTTTCCATTATATATTCCATAACAAAGCGTTTTATCAAACTAGTCTGATGTCTTTGATAAAAACGTATGTAAGCTTTCTATTGCAAACGAGAATGATTATGCGAGGTATATACTAGTGCAATAGATGAGATCGAGGGTAAAAAGGTTGCAAAATATTACATTCAACATTTTCAAAAGACTTTAGATTTAGGTAATTATTTATAAACCGTAAATACCTAAAATTGGGTTAGAAACACGACATTTTGTAAAACTTAAATGGTGAGTATCAAAGTTATTTTACTTCTGATTAAAGCATTATGAAATAACTTCAAATAATATTTTTACCAATATTTTATTATACAAAAAGGGCAAAATGTGGCATTTTTACCTACTAAACTAAAAATTACATAGTTAGAATTTTAATAACTTTATTTGTCTAACAAATAAAGGGAAAAATTGAAAAATTGCCGTTTTCGATTTCACCCTTTATCTTTTTTATTATAAAAAAGAGCGAAAAACCATAAATACATTTCTTGTAGATCCAATTACGTAGACTATAAAAAAAATATATTTTTATACAGGGTTGCCTTGAAAATTTATGATGACAATCTCACATTTTTCTCATGGAACACCTGTATATTTTTTCTTACGAATTAAAAGCTCTTTCTACTGCAATATCAAATATACAGAATACATTACTTCTATCTTTTACAGTTTCCTAAATATTTTAGTTTTAAGATTTTTTCTTGAAGTTACATTGTGTGAACAACTTGTTTTAAAATAATATTTTTAAATAATAATGAAATGTAGTGGTTAATACATTTTCAATACTTTAAACCAACCCAAATCAATTTTAAAAATTTAAACACAATTAACAAATCGATACCTATATTCTTACCATTGTAATATTCTTTCTTTTTCATATAATAACATAGAGTTAAACGCCCTTTTAGTTTTATTTTATTTTATTTTATTTAATAATAATAAAATTATACATATTTTTTCTAATTTAAGCAAATTAAATTTAAACATATTTTAACGATTTAGGCTTCAATACAAAATAAAAATAACGTCTTTTAAATTGATTTGGATTTACTTAATGATGAACTCCTAGCTAGACCTATATTCAACAAGATGGATGTCCAGCGCAAAATGCTATTGTAGTAGGTAGACTTTAGATATCAATTTTTTACAACAATGAATTGATACCATGGCGGTCTTATATTTAGTAAAAGAATTAAAGGAACTTTTTGCCTTTAAATTGGTCTTTCTATCAAATTTATTACTAGTGTAGATTGTTTAAGTGAAAGAGGCCTCATAAGGGGCCTATCCAAAATAACGAAGGAAGACATACTTAGGCAAAGTAGGAAAAGACTTCGCATAACAGTAGGACTGCTAACAGGAGACGATAACCTAAGAGAACACTTACACAAGATGGTGTTATACAGTGGGGACGGAAGTTGCAAAATGTGCGACAAGGGAAAAGAAACAGCCTACCATATCCTGTGCGAATGTGAAGCGTTCAATCACAAAGGACAGGCATTATTTGGGCAACCGAAAAGGAGCCCACAGGAATATATCAACCAAACAGTCTCGGAGTTGTAGAAGGAACAAGACTAATGGGAGGATCCCAGGGAAAATGACGAAGAAGATTGTTTAAAATGATTACCAACAATACTCTCTTATTTGAAGAGCTTTATAGGTAGGATCGCCTAACCTAAAGTACATTTCTATACCTTTGGTTTACCAGTTGACCCAAAAAGAGCACATGACGCCTATAGTATTTTTTCTGATAGCACCCTGTTTGTATGAAGTAGGACACAAAAGCTTTACTTTCATTAAACACGCTAGAATACTTTTATTTTATAAAAAAAATAACCATACAAAAATACTTTTTCCTTTAAAGAAAAACAAAAAAAGGAAAAAATTAGGTTGGGTTCTTCGTGCATATACCTTGTCGCTTGGCCGTGCAAACAAGCGTGCGAGAGAGAGACGAAAAAGGGGTGTGTAAACTTTCTCTCCTGCTCCAACGTACTAAATGGTCAGTAAGGAGATATATATCTTGCTTTGCGACCGTCCGACCGGTCAGCACGCTGGAGTGAGAAAGAAAGTTTGTATACCATTCTTGTTTCACTCTCGCACGCTTGTTTATACAGTCAAGTCGCAAAGCTGCCTCTATAGGTATATGCTCAAAGGTTAGATCAAATATAAGTTAGAAGCGCTGCAAACAATATTTGTGTTTTAGTAAAAAATACAAATCTCTAGAAATTACTAGACAATGCGCCTGGGTGTGTAATATATTTTATGGAAAAAATGTCAACGTTACAAACAGCAGTTGAGTAAAATTCCCGTTATTTTTTTGCAAAAATGTGACCTTGTAACACGCACTTAAGTTGGTATATGTTATTAAATCTCTAAGCCTATTAAAAGCTTAACTTAAAAAAAATACCTGTAAGGAAAATTAAAATTGGGTTTTAAATAATTAGAGAAGGAAATTTCATATACTGTTAAATTAAGACATATTACCTATAGGTTTGTTAAACTGTTAATATATTTTTGAGTCATTTAATTTTTTATGAGACCTTGAAATCCTAAGTTTTTTAATATTTACACGATTTAATTTATCTCTAGATTCAATTAATTTGTCTATAGATCTAAATCTTGGGTAGCAACACTAACCCGATTTTTAAATGCTATTAATAAATTAAGATCCCGAAAAGGACCCTCGTGCCATTAGGATTGCTAAACCAACAAATATATTTCTACTGTCCCTGGGAATTTAATACATATAAGCGACTAAAAAATAAAATAAAACTGAAATATACTAGTTCTTTACATATGCCATCCATTGACTCAAAATCTATTTTCTTAAAAAAAAAATCTCTTTAAGGTTAGTTATATTTGGATTTTTAAATTCTTGTACTCTCTTAGTTTTAAGGAATGCAAAATAAAACTTATTGAGTCAATAATGGGTGCCAATATTACATAAAAATGTTAAAAGGTATTTTATTGGCGTTGGAAAACCTTAATTTAATCTCATTGCGCTTTTCAAATTTTTTAAATAGTTTAAAAAATAGACAAGAAAACTTGACAAAATATTTATTATGGGAGGTTTATTTATAGTAGGACCCGGATTTGAATAAAATTTAAGAGTTTAAACCTTTTTTAATAAAATAATAGCCCCACCCCCTTTAAAATGCATATAAAATTTTCATTTAAACTTGGAAATATAATAAAATTGTAGCAGCTAGCGACTAGTTACGATCAATAACTATCTATATACCCATCCAACTTGCTTGGAAATACTGATAATTTCAAATTTAGTTATTAAGGATACTGTAGGCCTACGAATGACGCTGACAGTCAAAGAACAGGACGAGACCAAGTGGCGTGGATAGGATACAAATACAGACGTTAAAAATTTAATTATATTAACAAAGTAAGAAAAACAGTAAATAAAAATAACTTTGTTAAAATAGTATATTGTGGTGCCTTTATGACGGTGATATCCTTAATTGTAATGTTATGTATGATACAATTGTTTTTTTTTTATCTTGGGACAATCCATCAAGGCTAAGACCCAAGTACTAACATACCGTGGGTGTCTTTTGTCTTATAAATAGTCATTATTATATATTAAGCAACAATACTAGGATGATCTTTTGACTACTACTAAATTAGTCTATTTAAGAAGTGTAGATAATGGTAATATTTTTTTTTATAATAGTAATAATTAAGTTTACTTATAAATAATTTGGCTGACTTTGAGAAAATAAGGTACATTCCTTTAATTGAATAAAGTTCCTTTAATAACGAATAAAAACGTGTTCTTTTTAGTATCCTTTATTTCAATTTCTACAATTGGATCGTCCAATCTTCACTATCAAAGCGATTTACATTGAGATGATTCCTTAAAATTTAAATAAACTCTGAAGTGCTCGTTAAATAAAAAAAAGTGTGCGAAAAGTAAAGCTTCCACGATTTTATTCGATTTATTTTACGAGTACTTTTGGTTTTTGTTAGATTTGTTGGCACTGGCTTTCGTTTAATATTTGAAAAAGTAATATTTTGTCCCGGTTTTTCCCATATTTTAGTTGTTGTAACCAAGTGTTAGTTTAAATATTTTTTATTGTGTAGGTTTTAGTGAAGAACAAGCTCGCATTACTGGAATGGGCTATTATGATTTGGTAAAATGTTTAACAGGTATACAACATTGTTAGTATAATAACTGGTATTCTTAAGCTGGTCATACGTTTAACCAATTTTTATTTCTAAATAAAAATTTAAAGTAAAAGTTTAAAGCGCAAAATATTTACATATGTTATTTATTTTTGGTATACTTATATATTATATAGATTAAAAATTTGGGTTAATCAAACATTTATTGGGTAAATATTACAGTTAAAAGTAAATCTGTTTGCATTTTTTTACCCTAGTTACTACCGGGAATATTTCAAAATTTAATGAAGGCAAAAAGGCAGCACTATTGTCCATTATTGTGACCTTGATCAACTTACTTTAAACTTAGATTTTGTAAAGATTAAATACCTAAAATTTGCATCTGCAAGTTTAATTACCGATACTTCCTATTACCTATGGTATATATTATGTATGTATATTTATAGTATAATATAATAAATACCTCAAGTAAAGCTGAAAGAGGTAAATAATAATTTTTGGATGTTCCCCAATTAGTATTTATTTTTGTTAAAATATTAATATATGTATATTAAATTTAAATATTTTTGTTAAAATAATACGAACAGCACTGTTTTAAGTATCTTTTTTTTGTAGTATAACATTAAAAGATTTCAGTTTATAAGCCATATTATTTTTAAACTTATATTAATAAAAATAAGTATTTTTTATTAAAAAGTCGATATGAACTTTTTAAAAACCTTCCTAATGTTTACTAAAAACGATCCATCTTTATACCAAAATAAGTAAATTAATATAAAATGTAAGTTTTGGTAAGGCGGATTTATTCGTATACTTAATAGCAAAATAAGCAATATAAACCCACGAAATATATTAACTAACGACCGCCGGCTAAGCGTAAATCGTAATATTGCTGACGATCCAGTTTTACCGCTAATCCATCCTAGCATCGCCTTATTCCTATAAAACTGTTTATTATTTTTTGTAAATATCTATCAGCAGTGTCGACAATTTGTTTGCGCCAAATTTCGGAAAAAAAATTCTTAAGAAAATAAAGCGAGTTCGTCCACTTATACGGATTATGTCGCCGACCGAGAATACATTTTTCTTATTTGCGTTGGTTCCACGATATAAGAAACGAAAACAAATGAAAAGTTGACGAATAGTTTAACTACCAACATACTGCAAAACAAGAAAAAAATGAATTTTTAAGTGGTAGATCAGGAGAAATTCTCAAAGATCCATATACAGCTTTACCATGGCAACCTCAATATGCTCTAAATTTAAACAATAAAAACAAATTTCAAGTTTTATTCCAGTCATCGTGTCACTAAAGTCTTATCTGTTTCATTAAATTCCCTTCCAACTTCATTTCTTTTTTCTCCTAAATTTGTCGAATGGAATTTTGGCCAAAAGTTTAATCATGTAAATATGCTCTATTTTTCTATTGTTTCCACAAATTTAATACTAAAAGTAGGATTGTCCTTCCTAATTTTCACCACTGACACATGTTTGCCGCGAAAGACAATCGACAAATGTCGCTTGAAAATACAGCAAGTAGTGTCGTATGGAAATTGTCGCAGACAAACAGTGGCTTGTTTGCGACATGTTTGCCTAATGTACGAGTGGCAACTTAAAACTATGCGCTCTAATAAAAAGTAACACCTCCACGACATGTCGGGGACATGTCGTAAATAAATGTCTTTTAGATGTACGACCGGCCTTATGCGACCGAATTCCGATGATCTGATCATCAAAAAGTATTTTCAGAGCAGTTCGGTGCCAATTTTCGTCCGAATATTTTAACATTTTATCCGATGCCAAATGCAGTTAAATTGGTTTTAACTTTTGTACTTTGTCGAACTTATCTTTCTGGTTCTGTAACCATACTTTTTTTCTTTGTTGGGGTAATTTTAGTTTGTAATAAAATATATATTAAAATGAATAACTATCAATTAAAATCGGTTTAACACTAAAGAAATTACCGTTTCCGAACAAATGTTCGCCTTATAACAATACCATTACTGCGTTTTTGGTGTTTACAAAAAAAAAAACAAAGAGAAAGAGAATCTTTGGGTCTCGAGATATTTCTTTAAAAGTTGGAAAATACAAGAGGTGTATCACATTGCTACAAATGTTACTAAATGATTCAGTGGCAAGTCAGCAAAGTGCGGTCCATCGAAGCAAGGAAAGCAATGCTTTTCCCAGAATTATGAACCAGAATTAGCCAAAATTCTAGCATCGAAAGTTTTAAAAAGTAGTCATATTATTTTATTCATTACTTAATGAACTGCAACATCCTAAATATAAAAGACAATACATGATCAGAAGGCTAGTTTTTATAAACGGATGCATGAGATTCCGGCCTTATTTTCGAGATAAATAGACTTTAATGTAAAGAAGAAAACAACGACTGAAGTGGGTAACAAAGAAACAGTTAAAAGTCAAAAAACGGCCAAAGCAAGCAAAATCAGTTATTGTCGAAAAATATAAATGACACAACATACGTAAAATGAAAAGACTGTGTAATAAAATTTGCTTTACACACTTTTGGTTCTATTAAGGTATATATTTCCTTTTTACCAGCCAAACTGTGGAACTTCCTTATTTTTTCTATTAAAACGAACATTACACCGTTTCTTAAATTTAAACAAAAAACTGTTATTTTTTAACTATTACTTTAAAAATAAATAAATAAATTAGTTTTGTATGTAACTTAAT